>CM051261.1:28264306-28484306 GCA_027921565.1 Artemia sinica | reverse complement strand
ACACCTAGACGAACAACAACAAATCAATTGACCTTGAAAATGGGGGACATTGACCCCATTAGACTCGATCGATAATCCTTGAAGAAATTATGTGTAATCAGTGCTGGCACTGTAATTCCTACTTAGGGGCATATATGGTTCTTATGGAAGGGATGGTCGTGTGAACTTTAGAGAGGGCAAATTTGATTTGAAAGTTATAGTTCACTTTTTAAGAGTCAAAGAAATCCAATGGCAACCACCCCCCCCCCCCCCCACGCCCATCCGATGAAATTTTGAGATAGCTATTTTCTTAAAAATAGTTCAAAGATCCTATAACGAAAACTCCGGTATAGACACAACCACCCAGGGCCTGCGCGTTGTAAGTTACGCGCTGGGGGCCTATATGGTTCTTATGGAAGGGATGCTCGTATAAACTTTAGAGAGGGTTATTTGCAACTTTAGATCAGAAAATAGAAACCTACAATAAGTCAAACTCAAAACAACCAAAAATTACTATTAAAGAATACATCAAATCCAAATGAACAGAAATTAAATCAATAATCATAGAAAAAACATACAACAGGTGCTAATATAAATGAATAAATACATTTAAAAACGAGTAAAGCTGCAACTCAAGCTTAAAAAACGAACAAAAATACTTTATTGAGGCATAAATGAAACCCAAAACGAACAAAAATTAAATAAACCATCATAGCAAACAAACAAACAATAGATACTAATATAAGTGAGCAAGTAAATCTTAAAACGAATGAAACTTAATTGAATATGCAAATCCAGCTTGAAACGAACAAAAATCTCTACCAAGAAGAGTTTGGGTTTGACCTATTGCGTCACTTCACTGAAAATGAATTATACTACAAATATTTTCTTTTGTACTTAATACAACATTTAAAATAAAAATTACAGTAAAATTAAATTTTGAACTGATGAGCTTTAAAAATTAATATAATTATATATCAAATATTTAGTGTTTAATTTTATTAGTTCTTTCCAAGACTGTTTAAGACAAATATAACTTCAGTACAAACAAAAGTTTGAATACTACCCCCTTCCCTAACTGTAAAAGTGTAAACCCCACTACGATATTGATGCTTCACTGAAAACGAATTATATAAAGAACATTTTCTTTTCCAGTTATTGCAGCATTAAAACTGAAAATAAATTACAGTGAAATAAAATCTTGAACTGATGATCTTTCGACAATTAAATATCATTATAAATCTAACATTCAGTTTGTTTTAACAGTTAGATTTAATAAATCCAAAATACTATGCGCATCCTGTCTATCAAAGGTTGTATGTACAATATTACAAAACAGCTGAGGGTAACCAGTCCCCCTCCCATTTCCTTCTTAGCTGCCCTCCCTCCAAAGATATCTGACCAAAATTTTGTTTAGCCATCTTGTGCAAAACAGTCAAATAACAAAAACCTCCGGGGATGAAGTAACCTCCCTGAGCCCCTGGGGCAAGTGTTGTAAGTTGTATAATTGCCCAGTGTTCATATATAAGGTTGGTTATTAGTGAAAGGGTGTATGTTTGATCCTGAATCTCCAAAAGGCTGAGAATATTAACGTAAACTTTTAGAAAATGTCTAGGGAGCTGTCAAGCAAAAATTAAAGAATACTATATGCACGAGGTTGTCAAAAGCACACGACAGCAATATCTAGGAACGGCTGAGGGTATTAAGTTTGCAGCTTTAAAGGCCTGTTTATAGGTACTTTGACAAAGGAAAGACGGGTGACTCCCCTCCTCCTGCCCTTCTAGATGCTTCCCTTAACACTGATAGAGATTTTTTTAAAATCATTTTATTCGACATAGTCCCAGTCAAATATCTATGCCTCTGGTGATGCTATGTCCACACAGCCCCCGGGGCCAGAAATGTACATTATGCAATCTGTCAATTTTTTACATGCTGGATTTATCATTGGGAAATTGGGGGGGGGGGGGTGTTTGGTCCTTAGTGTGTCCGAAAAGGCTAGGGGTATTGAGGGTTATGTTGATATTTCCCTGAAATTTTTGGGAAATGTTGAGCTAAATCAAAAGAAACTATCTGTATGCAAGTTATCAAACAGACGTATCTGTGAAAGGGTAAGGGTATTAACTTGAAACTTTAAAGACCACCACTACTACTACTACTATTGTCGCTGCAAATGAGACTTATTGCGACTACAAATGTGACTACTACCACCGGCGACAACATGCAACTGTGACTTCGACTGCTTGCAGCTGCTACTAAATCTACTTTTGACTGCTTTTAGGGAATGTTGAGGGGGATGTTTAACTTCGACACTGTAATATTGAAAAAAATCGCTTTTTTTATGCTTGGATATTTGAAAAACTTTGAATATTGAAAAAAAAAATTGATGTTGAAAACGGGAATGTTAAAAAACTTGAACCTTTGGCAATAAAAAACGAACAGAAATTAATAATAATAATAAAAAAAAAAAACTTTCCAAAAAAGAAGTTTCGGAAGCAATATTAAACTTAATGCGAACAGAAATATATTTCTCTAATGATTCAAACCCAAAACGAACAGAAATACTATTAAAGAATTAATCAAACCAAAAACGAACATAAATTAAATAAACAATCATAGGGAACAAACATACAACAGTTACTTATATAAATGAGTAAAAAATCTTAAAGCCAGTAAAACTTAGATTAGATTATTTGAATCAAACTTGAAATGAACCAATATAACTACAAACAAGAGTTTGCCAAGAGCCCTCTTCTCCCTCCCCTAACTCTCATAGGCTAAAGCCTACTACGTCATTTGTACTTTACTGAAAACGAATTAAATTATAAATATATTCTTTTGTACTTACAATATTGAAATTAAAATAAAATTACAGTAAAATAAAATTTTGAATTGCTGAGCTTTAGCAGTTAGCATAATTATAGGCTATAGATTGAATATTCAGTTTAATTTTATTACTTCTTTCCCAGGACTGTTCAAACACATATTGTGTTCAATAAAACTCAAATGACGTTTGGAAGTTTGAATTTGGAAGTAGTGGGACCACTCTGCTTCCGAGCGAATGCCCTCCCCAGTTTCAAGCGCATTTCCTCCCTTTTCCCATACAATTCAAGCGCATGCCCTCTGACGTCACAGCATCCCTGTTTCTAGCGGAAGGTTGACAAGATTCCGAGCGCATGCCCTGTTTCTAGGCGAAATTCCCAGGTGTTTCAATTAATTGGAATATGATCGGGATAATACACAAGTTCAATTAACATGGAGAATTGAGTCCCTTGCACCTGTACAATGCGGTCAGCTGTTTTCTAGGCGACATTTCCACCCTTGGCAAGAGTTCAATGGTTAAGTCAGGAGTTTTTCTATGACACACCCACTTTGTTTTTCTATGTGAGTCCTCTGACGTCACGATACACACTCCCGTTCCAACCGCATGTTACACCATGTGACACACCCTCGCCTTTAAAGGGTCAGATAAGTGGAGCTACCAACCCCTCAATCCGCCACACCTACACAATGCGAATACCGGTTCTATTAAATGGAACACAGTTGTCAAGACTCCATGACACACCCCTCTGGACTCCAGTGACATCATACGACTTACTCCGTTTCAAACGGACAGATATGTACTTTGCGACAGGAACCCATTGGGAATCCCCGCTTGTAACGAAATGACAGCTCACACCTTACGTAATTATTGTGCAACACTGCCATGTGGTACTTTTTCGCCCGAAACCCCCAAAGCGGTTTTTTTTCATTAACGTAATGGCGGCACAACACTTTATGTAAGGTCAGCACATCTTACGCATGGACGGCACATCCATCACTGCCAGATAATTTCGCCCAAAAGCCTCAAGACATTTTCTTTTTAGGGCGTTTCATTATTTCACTCGAAACGCCTTTCATATTTTTTCTTTTTCCTATAGTTATGACCCTGCCAGGACTCGAAAGGTCAATCCCTTCCAATGGGTAAAGCGCCCCAAGCAAGTCGTCCATCAAACCATTTCCAAAACTTTGTATCAAGAACCACATTCCAAAAATAACCTATTGCGTGACAGTTAAGATTACCCATTTTTTGGCACTCGTTAGAATGATGCGTTACTCTCCCAATTTGATACACTACAGGAGACATTTGCTCTCAAGATATTAATAACGATAAAACGAAAATGTATGGTTTCTTTACGTGGGTTATTAGATTTCACACTATCGCAACAATACGTCCCCCCCTCTACCAATCAATACCGGAGGAATAAGGTTGATATTAGATGCACATTTAAAACGTATTAAGAGCTTTTAAGAAAAATATCCATTTCTTTTAGTACCTGTTATATTTTCACATCTTCCATGGGAAAAATTCCTTAATGTGTCCACCCTAACTTTAAGCTGTAGTTCACCCCACAATGACATTACATGACCCCCCCCCCCCCCAACTCCCTACAAGACATCATCTCCACCAAGACATTTTTCAAACATTTTATATTAAAAATTATGTCTCTAAATCCCGTGATTCAATTTTTTGCAACCAAAGCCAATCATAATGTCCTACAAAATACTCCACACCGCCGTGGCATTTTAACCATGTGACACCGCCCCCCCCCCACCCCCTGGATGACCTGATATTAGTGATATATTTAAGCCATAGTAAGAGGTATTATTGTCAGACTTTTAATGAAAATACGCCGTTTCATTGGGTATTGTTAGATTTAACTCCCCCTCTAGCAAAAAATTCATTTAACACCTCCCACCTTATCTTTAAGCTCTAGAGTATACAAGTCGATGACAATGCATACCACCTTGTTAAATTATGGATGATATTAAACAGCCCCATGACAACGCTACATCTCCCCCAAGATATCTTTCAGGCATTCCTAATAAAAAATTATGCCTTTAAATCCCGTGATTCAAGTTTTTGCAACCCAAGCCTATCATGATGCCCCCAAAAAACACGTCACATCACCATGGCACCACCTCTATCCATCACCATACGGCACCAACCACCGCCCCCCCACCCCCACCCCCCGTGCGAGCTAATATTTGTGGTATATTTAAACCAAATTAAGAGGTATTATTGAAAGACTTTTAACAAAAATATCCATGTCTTTGAGTTAAACGTAAGGATATTTAAAAATACCCTAACAATAGATTCCACCCTTCACCTAGCAATCATTTTCAGAGGGAGCCTTGATAATAGATGCAATTTTTAGGAGTTAAGCTAGCAAGATTCACACCCCTGGCAACCCATCCAAGATTCCAGGCGTTCTAATATTTCTTCTTTATTGGCATGATTCCTAGCGATTTTGGTGCATGTTTTTTTCTGGAAGATTCCCAGAATTTCCGTGACCAAGTCTAACATGAATGATGCCAGTGTGTCTCGCAAGCTAGACTAATAGGATCCCATAGGGCTTCAGCACGGCACACACATATGCTGCGTATTAACGGCGATGTATATCTTAAGCAAAGACACCTAATGGGAGAGCTTGGAAGATCATCTTAAGAGAAGGGTAGATACCCAAACCGTTAAAAAGTATACTTATGGCCCAGAGCGGAATGGCACTACGACACTATTTTCACACTAGCACCAGCCCTCGACATGACACCAACCCTCAACCACTAAGACATTTTCAATCTTCTCACTCCGAAAATAAGCTAAAAATCCCATTAAACACTAAATTTTTGAAAACAGAGCACCCCCTTCTTTACTAGTGTTTGACACTCTAAGCAATTCACCCCCATATTACCTTACTATTACTGCCCCCTGTGACACACCTCTGTCATTGCCCCCATCTCCCCCCAAAACACCTTTTAGACATTTCTTGTTAAAATTTTTATTTCAAGTCATTCATTCGGATTTTTCGCAAGCAATTCACGCCACAGTATCACACTATAACTACTCTTTAACACCCCTGGGTCATCGCCCCCAAAACACTTTTAGACATTTCTTGTTAAAAATTTTACTTCAAGTCATTCACTGGAGTTTTCGCAAGCGATTCAGCCCACAGTACTACACTAAAACTACTCTCCAGCGCCCCTCTGTCATCGCCCCATCTCCTCCAAAACTTTCCAGACATTTTTCGTTAAAAATGTCACTTTAAATCATTCATTCGGGTTTTCGCGAGCAATTCACGCCACAGTACCACGCTGTAACTACTTTCTGGCATCCCTCTGTCATCGTCCAATCTCCCTCAAAACGCTTTCCAGACATTTCTTGTTAAAAGTTTTATTTCAAGTCATTCATTCGGGATTTCGCGAGTGATTCACGCCACAGTACCACCACGCTGTAACTACTTTCTAGCATCCCTCTGTCATCGCACCATCTCCCCCAAAACACTCTTCAGACATTTCTTTCTAAAATTTTTTATTTCAAATCATTCATTCGGGTTTCCGCAAGCAATTAACACAACAGTACCTCACTATAACTACTCTAAGACGCCCCCCTCTCTCATCGCCCCATCTCCCCCAAAACACTTTTGAGACATTTCTTGTTAAAATTTTGTTTCAACTAATTCATTCGGGTTTTCGCAAGCAATTCACACCATAGTACAGCACTATAAGTACTCTAAGACACCCTCTCTCACCGCCCCATCTCCCCCAACACACTTTCCAGAAATTTTTCGTTAAAATATAACTTCGTCATTCATTCGGGTTTTCGCGAGCAATCCAGGCCGCAGTACCACGCTATAACTACTTTCTAACATCCCTCTGTCATCGCCCCATCCCCCCCCCAAAAAAAAAAACTTTTTCAGACATTTCTTGTTAAAAGTTTTATTTCAAGTCATTCATTCGGGTTTTCGCAAGCAATTGACGCCAAAGTACCACGCTGTAACTACTTTCTAGCATTCCTCCGTCATCACCCCCATCTCCCCAAAAACAATTTTCAGACATTTCTTGTTAAAAGTTATTGCTTCAAGTCATTCATTCGGGTTTTCAGAAGCAATTCACGCCAAAGAGTATTTAAAACACTTCTCGGACTTTCCTTGTCTTGGTAATGATTTTACAGGTTGACCGCGATTTCTACACTTTACCCTTAATTTCTAGGGTGGTTTTGATTTCTATGGTTACCCGTGATTTCTATAGTTTGCTCTTGTTTTTTTTTATGAAATTGCTAGGGCTTTAATGTTTTGCTAATATTTGCATAGAAGTTGACCATGATTTCTCCACTTTGATAAAATTTCGATGGTATGGTCTTGATTTCTATGACTTGGTCTAGAGTTCTAAGGTTGACTCTGTCATGTAGATAAGTAAATGACACGATTATGATTTTTCTTGGAATACACTACCTTTCTGGTCTATAATATTTAGTGATGATGAGAAACATTCGTTTCTCACTTGATGTTTTGTAGGAACGTCAGGCAATATGATTTTTTTTACCTGTGACACCACTTATTCTTGGTTTAATGTTTCTTAATAATAAGCAATAATCACGTTTTGCTACCCCTACGACACCAGCCATCATCAGGGTAAGCGTCCGTCTTCTAACATTTGAAACACACTCACACACACAAAAAGACACAAACGCAGACACACACACACAACACACACACACATACACACACACACGACAAAAACAAAAAAAAAACACACACTCAAACACACACACACACACACACGAACCAAAAAAAACACACACAAACAAAAACACAAAAACACGCACATAAGCACATACGCACAAAAAAAACACACAAAAAAAAAAATACACACACACAAACTCAAAACACACACACGAAACTCAAACTCAAAACACACACACAAACTCAAACACACACGCATACTCAAAACACACACACAAACTCAAAACACACACACAAACTCAAAACACACACACGCAAACCCAAAACACACACACAAACTCAAAACACACACACAAACTCAAAACACACACACAAACATTAGGGAGGTGCGTGTGTGTGTGTGGGGGGGGGGCGGGGTTAGATTTAGATTATAGTGGGTCTGCTCCCCACCTCACCCCCCCCCCCCCGTAATGTGCAAATATATAACCCAAATTATACATTTCCCATTTATTCTGTCACTTGTCTTTGTCTTGTCTCACGCTAAGATGAAAGAAACTAACGAAAGAAACCAGTTCTCTACAGTGCGTCAATGGATGAAGAGCCTGAGTATCGGTGCTATAACAGATAAATACCTATTTTTTTCTCTTGATCTTGCCGTGCTATGATAACTCAACCCCAAGAATACGAAAAAATAAACAAAATAAATACCATAGGATATTCTACACCATATTTCTCTGCCTATATCTTTAAATTTAGGCATAATATTCCATAATTCAATCATGTCTTCATTATTATTATTTGCCCTACTTTCTCTTTGGCTGCTCAATTTTGCATGTGGGAGAATTTTCCAGGAGGGAAGATTTCTGTAGGGGAGTTTTATGAGAGGGGGGATTTTCTGCGAGAGATTTTTTCGGAGGGAATACGCTGAGCATCACTTTCCATATTGCTGAAACCAGGTTTCCTAATCTGTTGTAGGCAATGCAGGTTAGTCTTTTACACCGATAACAGCCACACCATCCTCAAAAATTTGAAAGCCTTCTCCTTTTTTTAGTTAAATTACGCATGTTTTTAATCAACCATTACACTATGTAGTTCTGTTCTATATATATATATATATATATATATATATATATATATATATATATATATATATATATATATATATTATATATATATATATATATATATATATATATATATATATATATATATATAATATATATATCTTATATAATATATATTATATATATATATATCTATATATATTATATATATATATATATATATATATATATATATATATATATATATATATATATATATATATATATTATATATATATATATATATATATATATATATATCTATATATATATCTATATATATAATATATATTAAAACCAGTTAAAACCAATATTAAAACAAGACTTATTGATGCTAATGTCGCTCCTGATAACATCATCAAAATCAAAATTTAACAGAAGACAAGGTCACGACAAAATTATAGATACGAATCCAGTGATTTCGGTTCAATTAAGATAAAAAGACAATTTTGTGTGTTTAAAGGATTAAACTGTCTTGGTTTTAATCCCCTCTCAGGCACAAGTGTTTTAAGGTCAAGTTCATTCTGAAATTGACCCTAATTATGCATGTAAAACTAGGTGTGAGTTCAATACTAGTGATGAACTATCCAGGAAACAAGTTAATGCTAATAAAGGCATATGCAAATATGCCTGGAGAGGGATTTGCAAGAAGGAAGAGTCATGTAAATACCTTCATTTGTGTGCAAGAATTATTATTGGAAGAATGAATGTAGTGTCCCTGGGTGCAAACTCTTGCATTCCAGGGTTTGTGACAGTTTTAGAAGTGGGCTTTGCTTCGGTGAATGCAGTCAATCCACTTGAAATATGGATACAAATATTTTAAAAGCCCTTAAATAGTGCCGAAAAAAATTTAAACCCACAGTCAGCACCCCCTCCAATTCCTTCTCTCATCAGTTTGGACCTGTCAAAAAAACGATTTACATCAAACCTTCCCACCATTACATCAAAGGTCAGTGAGATACTACAAGCAGTTCAGCTCAACGAAAACAAATTCTCCCCCTCCAACAGTGCCAAGAAAACTGTGTCAAAAAACGAGAGTCACTGAGCCTGTCATGTAACACACCAGTGTCCATTGAAGCACCAACACCAGCTTATTCCGGGGAATTTAAGACCCCCCACCGTATTCTATCACCACAAAGACGACCTACTTCCATCCATTCGTGTTATGGAAGCATCGAATTACGTGACTCTATTCTAAACCAGTGTTTTAGTTCTAACTTATGTCCCCCCAAATCCCTACTTAATAATATCCCGATATTTGTCCGCTGTCCTCCTTTTCTCTCAGCCGGGTCCAGCCCTGCCTTTTAATCCTGCTTCTCAAACGAATCCCAGCCTTCATCCCGAAAAAAATGCCTCTCCTCTCCCAGATCCACGGTCTCCCTCCCACCCCACTACCTCCTACAATTAACAAACAAAAACTGCCCTCTAACCGTTTTACTTTCCCAAAGTTGCTTGTTACGAACGCCGAAAGCCTGAATTTCGACAAATTGATGGAGCTAGAGGCCCTCTGTCAAGTACACAAAATTGATGTAATTGCCGTAACTGAGGTCCAAGCACAGAACCCTGATTTATTGAAAATTAATAACTACTCCCAATTCATAAAACTTGGTCCCCATGATCACCCCTAGGTAAAAAAGGGAGGTGAATACTATTATTTGTAAATAATTATCTCTTTCCTAAATTAATTCATACTCCCAACCTTTCAGATTACGATGAAATCATTTGGTAAGTGTAAGACCCAAAGTTTTTACCACGCCCCTTTAATTTGATTGTGTTTTGCTGCTTCTATTATTCCCAAATCAAAACGCTGCACAAAGACAGCGATTCTACCAAAAAACTGCATAGTAGTGTCGACTTTGTCCTATGCAAATTCCCGAACGCCGGTATTTTCTTAGTAGGTGATGCTAATGATCTAAAGTTAAATTCCCTTTGTAGTTCCCTAAACTTAAAACAAATAGTAAAAATACCAACAACAAAGGAAATTCAACCCTTGATTTGATTTGCACCAATATGCAGGCTTTCTATACCCCTCCTGTTCCCTTGCCCCCGTGTAGGAGGAAGTTACCATTTTTGTTTATTAACGAAGCCTCTCAATAGCTTTAATCATACTTTTTCTGTTACTGAGTTCTCTTATCGCCCAATTTCCAATGATGACCTTTACACATTTGGATCTTGGATTACCAATGAAAACTGGCTGCCCTCAAAGGAAAAAATGACAGTTAATTTTAAAGTCTCCGAATTCCAAAAATCTGATTAAAACAAAATACATAAATTCCTTCCCTATTGTAAAAAAAGTAAAAACATTGTTCTAATGACAAACCATACATTACTAGCCAATTGAAAAAACTAATTAGACTTAAATTGAATCTACTAAAGAGTGGTAAAACATCCGAAGCGAACTCACTGCGTAAACATATAAAAAAGAAATACGTAAATCTGCTTCTTCATATTACAATACAAAGTCCAGGATTTATTTTCTACAAAGCCAAAACAATGGTATAATAGAATAAAGAAAATTGTGGGAAAACACATAATAATATAGACTTCCATTTCCAAGAAGACTCTTCAGTTACAGCCAAGATCTGAATAGGTTTCTTTCTTCCATATTTCAGAACCTCCCTCCCCTTTCTTTTGACACTCCTTATGATTTGTGCTCTCTCAATTTTCCCGTTATTTCACCCTCGGATATGGAGGCAAAAATTAAGAACATTAAAAAGTGTAGTACATGTCCATTAGACATTTCCGATTGTACTAATTAAAGCCTTTGCCGACAATCTTTCAGAGCCTTTGTCCTTACTTTTTAATGAAATTACCTCTACTGGTAAATTTCCAAATTGTTGGAAATTAGGTTTTATTACTCCAGTAAAAAGAAAGGTAATAATCAAGATTTTAATGGTGTCCGTCCATTACTCTTACTCCAGTTTTTTCGAAGTTATATGAAAGCTTTTTAGCTGAGTGGTTGAAAGTAAAAATAATCCCAAATGTTGACCAAAGACAATTCGGAAACCTACGCTCTACATCTACTACCCACTATCTTGTTCACCTTATGGACACAATATGCAACACACTCGAAAAACCCAATACCTGGCTCAATGTTATCGCTGTTGACTTGCAAAAAGCTTTTGATTTAATCAACCACAAATATACTATTAAAAAAGCTATCTAATCAAACAGTTCGTGGTAAACGAACTGTAAGTAAGGAGCGACCCGGCTCAATGGTAACCGAAACTCTAGAAAACGGGTTTTTAATACCAATAGATATATCAAAAGAATCAGATTTCAATGCTGATTTCAAATATATAACTTTCATCAAGTTTAGTGCTACCCATCAAAAGTTACGTGCCTGAGAAAATTTGGCTGATTTTCGAAAAAAGGGGGAAAGACCCCCTAAAAAAGTTATAGAACCTTAATGAAAATCACACCATCATATTCAGCGTATCAGAGAACCCTACTGTAGAGGTTTCAGCTCCTATCTACAAAAAATGTGGAATTTTCCATTTTTTGCCAGAAGAAAGATCACGGATGCGTGTTTATTTGTTTGTTTTTTTTTTTTTTTTTTTTTTCCCCAGGGGTGATCGTATTGACCCAGTGGTCCTAGAATATCGTGGGAGGGCTCATTGGAACGGAAATTAAAAGTTCTAGTTCCCTTTTTAAGTGACCAAAAAAATGGAGGGCAACTAGGCCCCCTCCCACGCTCATTTTTTTGCCCCAAAGTCCTCCCGATCAAATTTTGAGATAGCCATTTTATTCAGCATGGTCGAAAATATGATAAAAATGTCTTTTAGGATGACTTGATCCCCCAAAGTCCCCAGGGGGAGGGCTGAAAGTTATGAACTTTACTCAATGTTAACATATAGTATTGGTTTATTGGGAAGTATACAGACTTTTTCAGAGGAGATTTTTTTCTGGTAGGTGGGGAGGAGAGGGTCGGGGCTTATATGGAAGGATCTTTCCATGAAGGAAGTTTCATGAGGGAAGGGAAACTGCCATGAAGGGGGCGCCGGACTTGCCAGCATTATTTATTGGTTATTGGGAAGTATACAACCATTTTCAGGAAGGATTTTTTCTGGAGGGGGGGGGGGGCTAGAGGAGGGGGTTACTCTGGAGAATATTTCCGTGGAGGATGTTTCTTTGGGGTAAGGGACATTTCTATGAAGGGGGCGCCGGATTTCCAAGCATTATTTAAGAAACGATCAGAAATTAAATAAAAAAAAACAAGTTTTTTCAACTGAAATGTAAGAAGGAATATTAGAACTTAAAACGAACAGAAATTATAACGTATGTGAGGGGGTTCTCCCCCAAGTCAATACCTCGCTCTTTACGCTACAGTTTTTTTTAGTGCTTTCAAAAGAGCTATCTATTCTAATTAAACGGCCTTTGTGATTCAGGGGTTTGTGAATCAAAATTTTTTTTAACTTTTAACGTAAAGAGCGTGGTATTGACTAAGGGGAGAACCCCTTCATATAAGTAATAACATATACGTAAAAAAAAAAAACAATAAAAAAAACAAGCGATACGGCTCAATAGTAATCGAAACTTTTTAAAAACGAAATTTTGATGTCAATAAATGTATCAAAAGAATGTGTTTATAATGCTGATCCTAAATATATAAATTTTATTAAGTTTAGTATTACTCATCAAAGGCTACGAGCCTGAGAAAATTTACTCGTTTTTTTAAAGAGGGGGGGAAACATCCCCTACAAGTGAAAGAATTTTAATGAAAATCACACCGTCAGATTCAGCGTATCAGAAAACCCTATTACATAGGTTTCAAGCTCATATCTGCAAAAATCTGCAACTTTGTATTTTTTTGCCAGAAGAAAAATATACGAATATAGAAGTTAGTTACGTAAGTTAATTTGTAAAGACATCCATTTAGCAAAAGAAAATTAAAATTTTTATGCAAATAAAAGCTGCATTAACTAAAAAACGATCAGAAATTAAATAAAAAAAAACAAGTTTTTTAAACTGAAGTAAGGAGCGACATTAAAACTTAAAACGAACAGAAATTATTCTGTATATGAAAGGGCTGTCCCCTCCTCAAACGCCTCGCTCTTTACGCTAAAGTTTGACTCTGTCTCACAACTTTTTTTTTTAGTTCTTTTTTTTAAAACAATAAAAAACTTTAGCGTAAAGAGCGAGGCGTTGAGGAGGGGACAGCCCCTTTCATATACAGAATAATTTCTGTTCGTTTTTAAGTTTTAATGTCGCTCCTTACTTTCAGTTTTAAAAACTTGTTTTTTTTATTTAATTTGACTTTCAAGTTGACCCTTATTTAATTAGAATAATTGCGTCTTTCCTCTCTAACAGAACGCACGTCGTGAAATACCTGAATGTATATTCTGATCCCCTCCCAATTTATAATGGTGTGCCCCAAGGAACCCTCTTAGGTCCAATTTTATTTCTTACAATGATAACAACCTTGGTGTTTATTTCCGGATAGATGGAAATTCGTGGATGATCTAACTGTCTTAGAGACATGTTCCAAAAATTCCAAAAGCAACCCAATGTACATCTGGAATCGATATCAGCCGAAGCTCTTACTGATGATATTAAAGTCAACCCTTTAAAGTCAACTGTTCTTACTATTAATTTCCTTAAAACTCCTCCTTCTTTCTCCTGTCCAATCCCCCCTGAAATGTCCGTTACCACTATGAAATTACTGGGCGTTACCATTTCTAGCGACTTAAAATGGGATTGTCATATTAATGACATCTTACAACGTGCAAATACCTTATTTTCCCTCCTTAAACTCCTTTAAAAAATTTAAATGCCCTAAATCGCACTGTTTAAGGATATTCCTGTCATTTGTACGCCAACCCTTGAGTACGCCTGTCCTGTTTGGCATCCTGGCATTTCCATTGAATTGTTGAACAGAATAGAAGCAGTACAAAAAAGGTGCCTAAGAATTATCTTCAATGAGGGTAAAGTACCTTATATTTCCCTTCTTAGGAGAGCTAACCTTGTCTCCCTTAAGGAAAGGAGAGCAAAAATTACCTTGCGTTTTGCTAACAATGCCCTTCATAACCCTTGAACAACTCCCCTTTTCCCCGGTCAATATTCACCCCTTCGACCCCGCCTCCCACGTTCTGTGTCAACAAAAATCCCCCTTCTCGCCCCAATAAGAGTTTGCACTGAAAGATATAGAAGAACTTTTATCCCTTACATAGTTGACATTTTCAACCACTGAATCTCCGCTGCCTCCCCCTCCCCCCCTCACTCACTCTTTACCTCATAGTTTATTAATTTTAATGCCCATTATGCAAATTTGGAGGTTTTATATTTATGTTTTGTTAGTCACCAACTAACTTATGTTTTTGTTTTAATTCTACTTTATCCCCTTGTTAATTTTACGAGTTTTTTTTTTTTTATTCTTTTTTTTTTTGGGGGGGGGGGGGGGGGGGGGGGGTTTACTGACTTGACATTGGCCTTCTAATTTTATGAGTTTACTTTTGTACTTTGTTTTTAACGTTTTTACGTATTTGACATTGACCCTTTTATAATTTTCTGTTTTGTTGTTTGATTGTTTGTTTTGTTGTGTTCTTTTTTCGCTGTATTTGACGCTAAAGCGCGAATTCGGCCCTTTGGGGGCTTGTGATAGCCATTTTTCAGCAATAAATTTTATCTTATCCTATCTTATATATATATATATATATATATATTATATATATATATATATATATATATATATATATATATATATATATATATATATATATATATATATATATATATATTATATATATATATATATATATATATATATATATATATATATATATATATATATATATATATATATATATATATATATATATATATATATATATATAATATATATACATATAATATATATATATATATATATAATATATATATATATATATATATATATATATATATATATATATATATATTATATATATATCTATATATATTATATATATATATATATTATATATATATATACATATATATATATCTATATATATATATATATATATATATATATATATATATCTATATATATAATATATGTATATATATATATATATATAGATATATATATATATATATATATATACATATATATATATATATATATATTACTATATCTATCTATATATATCTATATATATAATATATATATATATATATATATATCTATATATATATCTATCTATATATATATATATATATATATATATATATATATATATATATAATATATATATATATATATATATATATATAATACTGCTTAAATATGGATGCAGATTGATTCTATAAGTATGACATTTAAAATTTCATCAGACCATATGCCCAAATCAGAAGAAGTTCTGACTTAGGTCCGCAATAGCTCCAAAATTCAATAAGAAGTAAGATTTTTAAGCTTCTGTTTATTCATATCTCAAGATTTGAAAAAAATCTTTCAAAAACAAAACATGGAAGATATGTCTTAAAAAGCCAGACACTTTGAGCACAAAACTACAAATTCTAGGCATCTAACCACTGCCCAGATGATAGGAGCGAAGTATGCTTTTACGCATTATTTTTTTTCTTTTCACCAAGTCACTTCGTATGACAGGAGTTATAACAGAAGCTTTGGAGGGTCATTCGATTAAAACTCTGGAGCCTCTTTAAGAGTAAGTGATTGGAGGACGTAAAGCCCTCCTCCAGCGCCCCTTTTTTCGGCCCTCCCCCAAAGACAACCAATTTAAATTTTGAGACTGATTATTTTTCAATATAGTTTGAAAGACCCGGTTTACTATGCCTCTCGGGATCACATGATTCCACGGCTTAGAGCAAGGATTGGAAGTTATGAAATTAACACATTGCTTACATGTAGATTTATTACAGACACAGGGGAAACACATTTGGTCCTGGGTCTCTAAAAGGGCTAAGGGAACTTAGGTGAAGCTTCCAAGAAAGGTTGAACTGAATCAAACAGACTATGCAGGTTGTCACAAGGGCGTACCAGCAATATCTCAGGAACGGCTGTATCTTTTGATTTAGTTCACCCTTCCCCCCTCTCTCTCTACATACGACGGAGGTTTCATCGTTCCTAAGATATGCAGATACTACCTGTTAAGGACCTAGCTGCACTTAATGCCTTTTATTACGTTTATTATATACTGAAAGTTTCAACTTAATACATTTAACTGTTCCTAAGATGATGTAGATGTGGCCCTTTTGACAACCTTGATGCAAATATTATTGCCCTTTGATTTAGTCCGATATGTCCTGTAATTTTCCACTTATAATCATTAGCCGTTTCTACGATATTGTAGATGCGCAGTTTTTTGAAAATATGATGCAGATAGTGTCTTTGGTTTAATACAACATCTTTCTCAATACAGACTGAAAGTTCCAACTTAATACCATTAGCAATTTCTAAGGCAAGACAGGTTTGACTTTTCGACAAGCCAGATGCACATAAGCATCTTATGATTTAGTTCAACATTCATCTCAAAAGTGTCTTGAAGTTTGAACTTAATGCAAATGGCAGTCCCGAAATAATGCACATATGCCCCTTTGACAACCTGAATGGACCAGGCGTCTTAATTTAGTTCACCAACATCCCTAAACATTTAGCTTTATACCCGTAGAAGCTCCTAAGAGGGTACGCCCTTTGAACGTCTGGATTAACAGTCTTTTGATTTAGTTTTACTTCCCCTAAATATTTGAACTTAACATACTTTCCTGAGATTTTCTGAGATGTTGTAGATACTACCTTTCGACAAACTTCATGCACATTCGAATCTTATGGTTAGTTTCAAAAAGCCCAATACAGGTCAGGAATTTTCAACTTAATAATTCAAGCTTTTCCTGAGACATGTCAAGGGGATAATGTATCTTTGATCTAATTGGCTAGGCTTCGGGTTTATTTTGATTTAGTTTTAAATCCCCCTCAAGAGGCTCTCAAAGTTTCAGCTTTACATCCTATAGCCATTCTTATGATATTGCATATGCACCCTTTAGACAATCTGGATGCAAATACTTTCTTTTGGCCAGTTCAATACCTCCTAGGGTTGCTCTGAATGTTTCAATTGCTTTGAAAGTTTCAAATACTAGTAGTAGCAGTACTGATTCTAGCAGTAGAAACAGTCCTAAGAAGAGCGCAAGTAGTAACACTATTACCACCACCAGCAGTTGCTAACACACTGTGACTAACTAGTTGTCACACAAGTGGTATCCCTAGTATATGGAGTTACAGTTGTAGTAAAAATTGTAGTAGTCTTCATAATAATGGGAACACAAATTGTATTTTTTGTTTTGTTCAACATGCCCTAAGTTTGAACTAAGTTTGATAACCTAGACACATGCACTGTCTTTTGGTTTTGCTTCAATGTCCTCCTTACCACTAACTGAAGTTTGAAGTTAACACTTTTTGTCTATTCCGACACACAAGGTCAGATTTGTAAAGCTTTGACACTTCTAGGTCCAAGTGTTTTTGCTTCTCCGTTTATGCGAGATTTTCTGGGGAATCCCCAAAAATTCGGTGATAGTTGAAACACTGAAAATAACGCAGCTGATCAGCCAAAAGTAATGAAAACAGAGATGATACCGAACTCTCAGCTGCCGTTCCTGGAGACATCCGACAGTTTATAAGTAGCCGCGAAATTTCGGTGTTGTTGTTTTTTTAAATCACTTGTCTGTGAATAGGCAGCGCGGCGGTGGAGTACACCTGGCACTTTGACGACAAATAAAATCAGTCCAATTTTACTAAGAAAAACTTTAAATCACTCAGGGATAATTAATTGCGAGCCTTGGCATTGCACGCCCCTAGGCCCAGGCCTAATGGTAAATCGAGGCCTGCCGACCCACCACGAGGCCGGATTTAAAGCTTTGACGCTTCTATGTCCAAACATTCTCCTGCATTCCAATAAAAAAACTCTATGCATAAGCAATCTATATTATTTACAACCCTTGCTCCAGGGCTCTGAGGAGCCTTGTTATTCTGGGGGGCCTGTGATGAGGCAAGGAAAGGGTATCTAAAAGGGCAAGGGGAGGTGGATGGCTGTCCTGCTATCCACTTTTGACTTTTACAAAGGATACAAGAACTTTCAATGCTCCATCGAATGAGCTCATTCCAAAGTTTCTATGACAACTCCCATACGAAGTGGCATTGTGAAAAATAAAACATAGAGCTCATTTTGCTCTCTACTTAGGCAGCGCTTGTGCTCTCAATGGTATTAAATTTCCGGCTTTATCCAAAAAGTTAGTTCATTGATGTCGAAACGAACGATATTTTTGGATGAATTTTTCTTACTAGTGTCACACTCAAAGAATCCTTACCTGTAAGAGTTCTTTGGCGTTGAGACAATGTGGAGCTTTTTCGGAATCTTTTCTTGCATATATCCCATGAATAAAGGTCGGTCTCCCAGTATGGATTCGTTAGTGTTCAGATAATCAAAATGAGCAGGGAATCATTTCCAACAAATGCCACATTCAAAAGGTTTTCCCCCGGCATGACTTTCTTTTGTGTATAGACAACTATGACTATTTGAGCGGAAAACCCATCTTGCATATATCACACATGAAAAGGTTTCTCCCCAGTGTGAATTCTTTGGTGTGGCAGTGAGATAATCTTTTCTGCTGAATCGTGCTTACAAATGTCACATTCAAAAGGCTTTTTCTGCAGCATGATTTCTTTGGTGTACAGATAATGCGCTACTTGTGCGGACTCTTTTATTACACACATCACACATGTAAGGTTTTTCACCTCTATGAATTCTTTGATGAACATCCAAACTAGCCTTTGAGGAAAAAGTTTTATTACAAGTATCACACATGTAAGGTTTTTCTCCTCTATGAATTCTTTGATGAATATCCAAATTAGCCTTTGAGGAAAAAGTTTTATTACAAGTACCCCACACTCATAAGATATTTCTTTGGTATGATCCATGACTTTCAAGCATGACTTTCTTTTGTGTTTTGGACAACTGACTAGTTGTACGGAAATTCATCTTGCATAAATCGCACATGTAAGGTTTCTCCCCAGTATGGAATTCTTTGGTGCGGAACTAATGCGGAACTTGTGCGGAATCTTTTTTTGCACACATCACACATGTAAGGTTTTTCACCTCTGTGGATTCTTTGATGAACATCCAAACTTTGCTTTTGGGTAAAAGTTTTATTACAAGCATCACACTCATAAAATATTTTCTTGGTATTAACCAACTTTTTCCTAGTATGAATCCTCATATGTATTGACAAAAAACCATTTTGGTAATATTTGCTGCACACTGGGCACTTATATAACTGCTTTTTGCTAGGCAATATTTTGGTCGTAGCACTTGCAACGTCTCTTGGCTCGGGCTCAGGGTCCTTTCGGTTTGAAACATCGGACTCATCAAAAACGGTGGTGTTACTGCTGCTGCCTCATCGTTGTAGTTTGACTCCGTACATTGTTTAAAGTGTATATTTGAAAAATTTTGCATGCATGGAACATCATTTGTTTGTTCAAATGGGCCAGTCGGGGGCGATGATGCATTAGTAATACCTAGAATAGATATTCAAAAACATTGTACAGTTTGTAATACAGATTGTTGGTTTCGGCTATATTGCATTTGAAATATACTTGTATTTTATATTATTCCTCTTTGAATTACAAAGTTTATTAAGGAATTGATTCAAATATGTCTCCTTCTCAGACAAACAGAAAGTACTCATGAACAGCATGAAGGACTATATATTCTATTGTACCGGATATTTATTGGCTTTTGCTGCTTTTTATAAACATGCTCGTATTTTCAAAACACACATTTAGAACAACATGCCATGAGTACACTTCCATTTACTGTTCGATTTTTCTTCATTTTATATCATTTACGGAATTTAAGTGACAAACTACTAGCGAAACACATGAAAGTCATTGATGAGTATACCATAGCTGCTCCACAATTTTGAGTCTAAAACATTCATTATGATTATCTGATAATAAAATGTAAACTTGTGAGAAATAATTTCAGCTACCATCACGTGAATATATTTCGTGGTTGAGAATGCATATTTACTTTTTATGTACTTTTAGGATTCTACTTTTTAGGACTTTTTTTTAACAGATCCTTTTGTCTCAGTTAGTCTAAGTTTGTGATTCAAACTTGTGAGTTTTTTGTGCAAAAAAAAAGTATGATACAACAAGTTCCTAATAAATTATTATGGATCTAAAATTATACAAGCTTTCAGAAATTCTAAGGAAACATCAAAAAGAATGTCTTCCTTTAAAGCTTATAAAACAGATTTTTGCTTCCAAAAAACTCTTTATCATCACTGTAAAACACGACTTTTACTTCTGAAAAAACGATTCCAAGAAAAAACAAAAACAAGTGAACTGAAAAAGAAAACATAATACCATTAATACTTTGTCCCCACATTGCTCTTTACTTATGGAACACTATCATGTCACCTATGATAATAGGTGTATTTCCTAACTTATAAAACATACTATTCAATTAGTATCAATAGAATTTACTTATATTAATACATTGAAATATACCTAGATCATTTAAAGCCATTTCGTAAAATCAAACTTAGGGCTTTCCGCAGGCTCTGAAAGCAAAATTTGGTCTTGAGGGTATCATTATGATCAGGTTGGGAATTAAAATCAGTAATTCCAGAGATCTCATCCTCAGCTTCGACTTCTAAAAAAAAAGAAAGACATATCTATATATTATATATATATATATATATATATATATATATATATATATATATATAATATATATATATATATATATATATATATATATATATATATATATATATATATATATATATATATATATATATATATATATATATATATATATATACATGGACATATATATAGCAATCTAAATAGCATTGATTAATATTAGCGTGACAGAAATAAGAAGTTTTTAATCTCTTCTTAAGATATTCATTAAACTGGTTCCTTTCAAATGAAAATCTGCAGCCAATGGCCATTTCAAATATTAGTTACAAGTAAAAATTCTTCAGAATAGAAACTCCACTGGGACTCAGTTACAACCATGCCCCTCAAAAAGTAATAATAAAAGCAATTACTGTCTGTTTGTGATATCATATTATACTTATCCCAAATATAGAATAGGCTGCCACCCCCCCAATCTCTTACTCTTTAAAATAAAATTTGTTTTTTCATCATAGTTTTTTGGTTATAGAGAAAAATCACTGCATTTGGATACTACCGTCCTCTGCAGTAAGAAGAGTGTTTTGTAATCCCAAACACATTTCCCTAAACGAAGAGAGGTTACAGGACAAAATATATATATATATATATATATATAATATATATATAGATATATATATATATATATATATATATATATATATATATATATATATATATATATATATATATATATCTATATATATATATATATGTATATATATATATATATATATATATATATATATATATATAATATATAGATCTATATATATATATATATATATATATCATATATATATATATATATATATATATATATATATTATATATATATATATATATATATATATATATATATATATATATATATATATTGGTTTTCAATGAATTAATTTCTAATTTGGAACAAATACACTACCAAACAATAGCATGATCTTTGAAACCAGAAGAATTCAGCAACAGCATTTTCAAGTATTCAATTTTTCAGTACTAAATAGTAGAAATCATCCCTTTGTGGAGGGATTATCCTTTCAACTATTTGAAACTTGCACTAGAGCTTTATATTTCAGTTCAAACGAGCTTTCTCATAAAAGTCTCCAAAAATAACTCTATAAATTCAGCCCCAACCCAAAAAGCCTTTTCATGAGCATCCTTGGCATTTTTCAATTTTTCTTCACGGGTTCGTAGGGAAATGTTTTCAAATAAAGTAAAAAGCAACATGGAGGCTTAAAACGAACTTTAAAAAGTTATTTGACAATTCAAATTTGAGAATAGCAGAAAACTCAACAAAAAAAATTAACGGAAACCCCAAAAAGAAGAAGAATTAAAATAACAATCAAGCCAAATTTAAATTGAAAAGAAATTAATTGTAATTATTTTTAGTTTTTTTTTTTGTTTTTTTGCCAAATCAAGATTTAGCTTGCTTTTATACTAAATCAACTGAGAATATTGAATGTAGCAAATCTTTCAACAGCACGGCTATAATACCACAGCTTTAGCGTAGCTCATTTGTCATCTGATTCACTAAACAGTTCTGCTCTAGTTTCCCATTTTTTGATTTACTAAGAACTCAAAAGTGTTTTGTATAAATGACTTTAAGGTGTTTTGTATAAATCCCATAGGCCACTATCTGACTTGAGTTTGCTTACAAGAACGTAATCAGGATTTGTTTCCGGGGGGGGGGGGTTACAAAAAGAAAAAACTTAAAAAATCACAACAAACATTTGTTTTTTATTCGGTTTCGTTTCATTTTTATGAGTCGGACAAAATTTCGGGGGGGGGGAGTTCCCCCCCCCCCCCCCCGAAATTTTGACCGAGTCAGAAATTAGTCTAAAAAATACCTTTAAAGACAAAACCTTACCAGAAAAAAAATATGCTCCCACACTAAATCCTATTGCATTTTGTGGGTAAACGGTGCTTATCAGCTTACGCAATTAGGTAACCGTAGGTAACCCATGTTCACCTGACCTTACATAGTAAATTAGGGTTAATATGCGCTATTATCCTTTTGCATTTTGTGGCATACAAAAAATCCTATTGCAATTTTGTGGGTAAAAGGTTGTGATCAGCTTACACAATTAGGTAACCCCATGTTCACCTTATTATGCAAGGTCAGATCTTGCATAGTAAATTAGAATTAATGGGGGCTCGAGGTAAATGTTATAAGAGTGCAAGATTGTCAGTTCAGTTCAGTTCAATTTCGGACTTGGATAAGAGAAGAGCGATTTTCAACATGAAGAGGGAAGTGTGACATTACGTCGTTTTTCGCGCCCAAGCTGACCAGGGATGTTTCTGACAGTGGCGTTAGCGGGACGTCTGCGGAGCATTCATTTACACTGTGGATCTGAAGGGCACTGGAGCCATCGTTGAAGCTTCTGAATCACGGACCCTGGAACCAACCACGACGCAACACGCACCTGCACCAACCCAGTCTCTGTCGTTGTTTGCAAATGACATCGGGTCGTTTTTGTCAACAAATCATCCAGTCTCGATGTAAATTCTAAACTTCGTTTGCTGAAGAGCCCTTGGACTCCAGATATCTCCTACATTTTTCAAGTATCCGAAAAACGGAAGCAGAAATTTCAGTTAACTTGGCTCGCTCGTTTCAGTTGGTTGTCCTACTCTCCGTCTGAGGACGCTGCTTTTTGCAGATTTTGCGTTCTGTTCTCGTCAGAGACAGCTGGCAAAGGCTGCACCAGCGCTTGGGGAATCTAGTCACCAAACCATTCAGGAACTAAAAGGATGCGATAGAGTGCTTCACAGCTCATCAACAAGCAGAGTTCATAGAAATTGCATCGTATCGGCTGAAAACTTCATTTCTGTCTCGGAGAAAAGGCAGTATATAATATCGCGCACCAACTAGACGTGGCAAGGAAAGCGCAGGTTCAAGAAAATCGCCAGAAGTTGCGACCAATTGTTGTGACGGTGATATTTTGTGGGCGGCAACAGCTTGCCCTTCGTGGTACTAACGATTCCAGCCCCATTTCGGTCTCGGATCCAGAACCTTCCCACAATGATGGCAACTTCCGAGCACTACTGCGGCTGACGGCGAGACACGGTGACGATGTTCTGAAGAACCATCTTCTTTCAGCGGCCAGAAATGCCACCTATCTTTCTCCCATCATCCAGAATGGTATTATCGCCGCATCCGGGGAGCTTCTTCAGCAGTCTATTGTGGAAAGAGTAAACGCAAGTCCATGCTTTTCGGTGCTTGCCGATGAAACGGCGGACGTTTCGAACAGGGAGCACCTGTCTATTTGCGTCCGCTACACATTCAAAGGGAACCTGCATGAGGACTTCCTTGGTTTTACCCAGTTTTCTGATTTGACTGGGCAGGTCTGGCTTCATCAATCTTGCGATTTCTCGAAAGCCTTGGTCTTAATCTGAACAATATGGTTGGTCAGGGATATGACGGGGCAACAGCGATGAGTGGGCATCTTAGGGGTGTCCAGGCTGTTATACGTGAAAAGTATCCGAAGGCGCTTTACGTTGCATTGGTAGTGCGCACAGTCTCAACTTGGTCATCTCTTCTGTATGCTCTATTCTGGCGCTTAAGCGTTTCTTCGGTGTCTTGCCACAAGTCTGCAGTTTTTACCATACTTCCCCACTCAGGACACAGAATTTAAAAGAGAAGATCAACGAAATACTACCGGATTCGAGGGAAACATACTTTAACCGGACTCTGCGAAACAAGATGGGTGGAGCGCCACGATTCAGTCGTGCGTTTTCTTGAGCTGTACCGACGACAATCCTGCGATCCCTGGAAGCTCTTGAAGAGAACGGAAAATGCAGAAACTTCTCCAAAAGCGGCGCAGTTGCTGGACACGATGAACCAGTCGCAATTTTTTGTGTGTCTCCATGTGGTCAAAGAGCTTTCTGCCATACGCTTCACTGTGCAAGACTCTTCAGTCAGTTGACTGTGATTTGGCAGCTGCATGCAGCACATGGAAAAAACTGTCCTTTCAAAAACAAAGGAAATGCGAGGAAATGCTGCTACTGCTTTCCCGTCTATCTTCGACGAAGCTCAGCGTTTTGCCAGCGACTTAGGACTGGAGATAACTCGTCCAAGGACGAAAGGTGGCCAGATTTATGCATGCAGACGATCCAGACCTTCTCAACCACGATTAGAACTCGCTCTTTATTCCTTTCCTGGACCACTTCACTCCGAGCTGAAACAACGATTTGTGCTTCACCAGAAACTGCTGTATAATCTCAGCGTCCTTTCTCCTGCCAAAATTGTTTCTGTCGATCTGAAGGCATTTAAACCTGGAGTCATTGGTTGAATTGTATGGCGATATTCTTCCGAGCCAGACTGTCTGAAGCAAGAAATTGAGCTATGGCGCATCAAGTGGGAGAATGTTCCGGTATCAGAGAGGCCTACTTGTGCTGTGTCTTCGCTTCAGGCATGCGACGCCACCTTTTTCCAAATGTTTTTCTTCATCTGGCTGTTCTTGCGACGTTACCTGTTAGCACTGCTACTCCGGAAAGATTGTATGTTTATTTCTATCTTAACTTTAGAATTTAATTTAACTGTGTGCCCCAATGTGCCCAAAAAGGAGAGGCAACCTCTCATATGCCACTCCCCTATTACAGATATCGTTCTGGTGTTTGGGACTTTTAGGAAGTGAGAGCTTTGCAAATATTTGTGTTGTATATTTATTTCTATTTTAACTTTAGAATTTAATTTAACTTGTGGCTCAATGTGGCCCAAAAAGGAAAGATAACCTTTCCAATGCCACCTCACCCATTACAGATATCATTATGGTTTTTGACACTTTTAGAAAGTGGGTGCTTTGCAATTATTTGTGGTATATTTATTCCTATTTTAACTGTATAATTCAATTTATTTAATTTTGTCATAAATTTGATCTCATTTATTTAGTTTCTGCTAGTTTTAGGTTTTAATTTACCATGCATAGTAATTATTGTCTCCAGCGAGTTTGACTTGTAATCAGACTTAATTTGGGCTTGTTTAGGATTGAATATTGATGCCTTTTTTAAACCTTTTTTCGTTGGAATCCAAGGAATTCCTTGACATTTAAATTTTTATGAACTTAAAATTCACTTTTTTAAACTGAAAAATTTAAATGTTCACTTATTGGAATTCACAACCATATTCACCAGCAAAAAAGTAAGTAAACTAGATATCGGTGAATATTTTTTAAACAAAACTGACAAACTCACCAAGCTTAATAGCAACAAACTCAAGAGGATTTATCTCTTTCTGTCATTTCAACAGTTCCCAGAAGTCTTCACGTCTTTTTTTCTTGTCAAAATAATGCAATTGGTGACTTGCAGTCTCCAAACATTGAACCAAAAACCTATAAAAAGAAATAAATGAAAAAGAAAACTAGAAAAATGTCAAAAAGTACTGGTTAGGTAGGTACATTTTGACTAACTGAGCTGATGGTGTTATTATTTTGTTAGTAGATTACTCATTAAGTCTACAAAATTGGAACTTATGATGAAAATACAAACATTAAGGACCAATTTATAAAATCGAGTACTGTCTAATATATCTGTACAATTACATAAAATTCAGTACAATTTTTCTATTCTTACACCATGGCGGCAAATAAAGTAAAAGTCACAAAAATGCCGAAAATACTCAGAGCAGAGCTTGGATATCTTTTTTGAGGAAAATTTTTAAGAAAAAAAAACAGATAAAGATAAGATGGAGTGGTTGCAGTTGCTTGAGTACAGTTTTGCTAGTGCTTTATTGTTATATCTACTCCTGTTAGCAACAATTTTTGAATACCCAATCAGGAGTTCAAATTTAGCACCAGAAACTGCAAACAAAACAAAACAACCATAAATGACTTGTAATCAAGATTCCCAACCATTTAAGGTATTTAGTGAAAGGTATAGAAAAATTTGAGATGACTAAGTGGTGATCTAGAAGAAGACAGAACATAAAAAGAAAGGAACTCCAATCATGGACAAAAGAAGAGGCAACAAAATTAACAGAATCAGAGAGCTCCTTCCATGTACAACTAATTTGAAGAATGTACATCTGCATAAGCAAGGTATAAGACATTAGAATTTTCTAAAAAGCATGTAGTTGGAAGACTATTTAATACACAATAGAAACACACAGTTTAAAAACAGGGAAGATAAATAACCATCTCGTCTAATGCCTTACCTTATGCAAACTAGAGAACTTAAATAAAGATCATCACTGGTTTTAAGCCAGAGAAAAAAAAATCTCATTCCAATACTTTAATAGATAAATGATAGAAAAATTTATACCATTAAAAAAAAAGAAAATAAAGAGCTTGGAGCATGCACAACAGAGTCAAAATCTTCTGATAAACAAGAGCCCATATATACAGACCACCACATCTTTTTGAAGCTTGGATAGAAGGGAAGACAGAACCTTGTGCGTATGCTGAAAACCAAAGCCTGTCTGAAACCCAAACTGGGCATGTCCCAAAATTAACATTTGAAACTTACAAAAGGCAGCAAAAAATATTCTAAAACTTTGCAAAGACTGCAAGAAACAGATATGGGGCAACATGAAGAGCAAGAAAAACAGTTCTTGCCCTGCTTTAAAATACAACTGACCATGCCTCATAGGAAGCTACCTGGGGCTACTGGCAACAAAGTGACATTTGAAAAAGCAACTGCAAATTAGAACAACAATGGACTAAATCAACACATAAATGATTCTACTAATCCCATCTAAATCAATGGACTCAATTGAAAAATGACATCAGACACTGCATTAGCAGAAATAGGTATAACATGGTGGTGAGAAAAACTGTGTGGGATAACTTTCAATAAAAACCTTCCAAAATGATAATGAACATTTTATTCCGAAGTATAAAAATAGAAGTAAAGTGAGAAACCCACAAAGACTCTCTAGCCAAACCAACTGCACTACTACTAGAACGTCTTATCTAGATTGAAGAAATTATAAAATTTTGCCAATCATGTTTACTGCAAGGAAAATCCAACCCTTATAGCACATTATATGTAAATGTTTCTTACATGCATGCTTAGCATTTATTTGAAATATCACACGCTATGCCTGATTTTAGCCAATCAAAAGGCAAGCTACTTTTTGCTATCTTGGAAGAGGTTATGTAAAGGAAAACAAAATTTTCAAGAGATGGACCTACAAACTAAATTATGTCCCAAAAAGGTATTTCGAGTACCCTCACCCACTTCTTCTCTCACTAGCAGGTGAGAGAAGACCTTTCATCCCCTTTAAAATCTGTGTCTTATAAAAGTGAAAACCTTGCAAAATAGATCTTTTGCTTAATCTATTTTTCAGCTACACACTTTGCTGAATCATAATTTATGAGGTTTCAAATATCTGCAAAACCATTTCCTAAATTTAGAAGAAAAAAAAAAAACAATTAATATGGCTTAAAGTTCAGCTTAAATAGCAGGGATCACATTTTTAAACCTAATAAAACCAGAGAAAAAGATACTGAAAACAAAAAATTAAGGTATAATGTTGTTTTTGTCGAAATTCCAATAGGGCAAATTTCTCATACTGAGAAATCAGAAGAGGGTTAACATAGCAGCTTGGCAAATACCTACCTGGAGTATATTTTGGCCCTGGATTAAGTACTGGAAGTTACATTTTCCTAACCTAACCCTTTACAAGATAGCAAAAAAGTAGCTTGTCTTACCTGTTCCAAAGTAGGGTGATGGGATGGTTGTGGGACCTGGGAGGTTGTATTTTTTTGAACTCTTAGAAAGTAACTAATGAAAATCAGCATATGTTATAGACCTAGTTTCATCTCATGAAGGTGTCTCATCAGCCAAGTTAAGTGACATGAAGATTTGACAGCAAAGGTCAGGAGTTGTCGGGACAAAATCAGGGAAGCTTGTAGGGGTTTTTTTATGCCATTATTGCCTATTGTTGAAATATGTTTGGTAAAAAAAACAAGAAAACCAGAACAAACCTAGCTTTGTGCAAGCATAGTTCTGTGCACCTGGACACCAATTCAGTAGAACCAACTGCAATTAGTAAGGTCCAAACACTACTGAGCTGAGGTCTGTATTGAACATAAAAGTCAAAGAGAATAGGTAACTGATTTTTGCTTAATTTAATGCAAAACAAATCCGTCTCCACCCCCTATAGAAAATTTTCCTCTACATCAATGAAAAATTTCTCCATGTACCACTCCTAAACGTCAATTCCGCTTTCCCCAAAAATTCCCCCAGAAAAAATTCTTTCCTTGGTGAAAAATTCTGCAAACAATTTTGCCGGGAAAATTCTCCATCTTTCAATTTGAATAAGACATTGTTTTTATTGATTTTTTTTCCCAAGTCATACCGAAAATGATGAACCCCTTCAAAAAAACTTATTTGGATCCCTTCCCCTCAAAGAACATTCATTAAACTGCATATTTATTTTAATCTATAGAAACACCTTAATACTCAGATAAGGACCAAAAACGAGTTCTTATCTTTCTGTTCCATTAAACTTGTCAGTTTAACACCAAAACCTGTCATTGGTGTCAAATTACAATTAAAAAACCTATTATCCAATTGTTATTTTAATTTTCAGTGTAAGCGCATTATGTAGGCTAATTGGCTTACAGTGTACAAACACATGTCCCTGTGCATATACAAAACTTTAGTTTTATTTATTTTAGTTTTTACTAGTATTCAAGGCTGTATCCTGGATTGTGTTGGAGGGGGGGGGGCAAAAAGAAACCTAAAAAACATCAAAACTACGCTTATGTGTTTTTAATATGTCTTTCCATGTTAGAGAATTTTTTTTTTTGGGGGGGGGGCGTCCAATCCCCTAATCCTGCTTTCTGGATATAGTCTAGCTATCATTAATACAATTTTCTTCAAGTAAATCTCTTGTAATGTGTTCTTTGGGGAATTTTGGGGGTTTCGTGGATTATGTAGACCAGAGATTTTCTTCAAAAATCCATGCAGAGTTTCTCCTTCTTTTTTTCAGAATTTGTATTTTAAACTTTGTAAGCATCTCTTCATATGACATTTCTACCTGCTTTGGTACTATCATTAGAGCTCTTTTCTGAAATCTTTTGAGCCTTGCGCTTTGCTCAGCCATCAGTTGAAAATGCCATACAGGAGCGGCATATTCCAGAATTGGGCGAATAAAAAATGTAAATATTTGGAGGTGATCTGGAGGGGCGCCATGTCTCGATATAAGCTTGAGCATCTGCAGCCCAGCATTACCCCTTTTACTAGAATAGATGTGTTTGCTTCCCATTTTAAATCACTGGTAATAATAACTTCCAAGAGTTTAATCTTTCTGAGTTTAAGGGGAATCGGAGATAGTTGGTAGAAAAATTTGGTTCAGAAGAATTTAAAAATAAAATAGTTAAAATAGAAGATTTACTGTCACATTTGAACTGGAAGCTTTAGTCTTCACATTATCAATTAAAATTTGAGCTTTGCTACATTCATTTGCTTCACAAATTTCTCCAAAGGTAAGGTTTTCAACATATTTCCAGCAGTCTTCACAATCATTAGCAATATCATTGATTATAACTAGAAAAAAATAGGACCCAGAATGGTATCTTGCAGTAAACCACAAAAAAACTGGCTCAGGTTCAGAGGAAGACTTCTTATATTTTAAAATTTAGAACCAATTTATTAAAAAAAACCTGAATGATTTTCACAACAACAGGATTCACTCTAAAATCAATTAAAAGCTTAGAAATTAAAATATTATGATCAATCAAATCGAAACCGTTTATAAATCAATTGTTATTAGTCATTTACCAGGCTCATCGACATGCTTAAAAATAAAATGTAAAAGACTGACTAGATAATGGGATGTTGATGTATTCTTTCTGTTACCAAACTGATGAGGATCAAGGAGGGGTTCAACTTCAGCTTTTAGCCTATTTGCTACAAACCTTTGTACATTTTGCTGAACAAGGAGGTCAAAGTGATTGGCCTTACACCATCAAATTAAGTTCAGTATCTTTTTTAGGGATTGGAGTAACATACCTAATTTTCCATATCTGTGGGTAAACTGAAGAAGTTGACATGCACTTAGAAACTTGTGTTAGTGGCTTAGTAAATTTGTCAGAGAACTTTTGTAAGTTCAAACATAATATCTATGGGAGTTATACTAGTTTGTTTAAGTTTCCTAATTTTTTACCAGAAAACTTGATCCTCAGAAATAGTAGGTAAAGGTACGCCAACAAGTGGAATTTTTTGATACTCTTGGTTGTTTTTATTTACATCAAGAGGCAGCAAAGACTGGATAATTCTGGCCAAATGACCATTTAACTGGTTAGCAACTGCTTTATCAAAATAGAATCTGAGCAAAAAAATCAACACCACTAGGGGATTTTCCACATGCTAGGCTTTGATTCAAAAAGGTTATCATTTTTTTGTGGTAATACTCAGCAGCAGCTTTTCTTGTCATTTTATGTACTTTGTTGCAAAGCATATTAACATTGCCTATTTTCCCTTCTTTTCTTAGTTGAATTTTATACTGAATCAAATCTTTAATTTCTTGGGATTTATAAGGACAATATGTGTTGCACCACTTGAAAGTTTTCTCAGGAAAACATTCTTCATATCTGTTTTTTAATTTATATTGCAAAAATTTAGCCTTTTCATCAGAGGATTCTAAAATGAAAAAGGTAAATTTTTGCTAATTTTCTTAATTTTTTTTTTGGGGGGGGGGGTACAAAAGGATTTCTAATAAAACAAAAAATGCATCAAAATTTGTTTTATATTCATTTTGTGATGTTTTTACAAGTTGAACAAAACATTTCAGGGAGGGGGGACTAACCCCCTGGATATGGCCTTGGTGTGAATTGTTAGGGGAATTTTTCACAGGAAACATTCTCCATATCGGAACTTTCTGTGGGAAAAAAATTCTATTGGAGGGGAAAGTGGATATCCAAATAAATTTTTTTGGGTGGGTTCATGATTTCCAGTATGACTTGAGAAAGAATAAAAAAAAATAAAGAAAAATAAGGTCTTTTTCAAATTGAAATATGGATAATTTTCCAGGCAAAATTGTTTGCAGAAATTTTCATACCAGGGAAAGAATTATCTAGGGATATTTTTGGGGAGAGCAGAATTACGTTTAGGAGCTATATATTGAGAAATTTTCATTGGTGTGAGGAAAATTCTTTATACAGGTGGAGGCAGATTTGTTTGGCATTAAATCCAGCAGAAATCAGTTACCCATACTCTTTGACTTTATGTTCAGTACAGACTTCAGCTCAGTAGTGTTTGGACCTTACTAATTACAGTTTGGTTGTACTGAATAGGGGTCCAAGTGCACAGACATATGCTTGCACACAAAGCTAGGTTGTTCTGGTTTTCTTGTTTTTTGACCAAACCTATTTCAACCTGGTGTCATGAAGATCTCGCAAGTATCCTTAAAAATACCATCTTTAAGTGACAAGGAAACCACTTCTGGTTTCCTATTCTGTAAAGGCTAGATGATGTATTGCAGCTGGACATTGCATGACAAATGAGCATATCATCTGCAACTTTGTGAAGTAGGAGGCTTGTAAAAATTGTGAAAGAGGGGTAAGTATTGAAAAGCATAGATTACTGAGGGAAGCATTGGTAGGGTCTCTGTTAGACAGAAGATGTTTGTAGATTGGGCAGATTAAGCAATTTTGGATTTGTGTAGACTATCAGGTTAATGGGAATAGAGGGCATGGCAGGGGTAAGCAAGTGGGAGAGTTATACAAACAGGTATATTCTATTTTAGTCAATCAGGAATTTCAGAAGTTGGGGTGTCATATGGAAATGTCTGACTCTCTTTGTTTGTATTCTAGGGTAAAAGAGGCATGAAGAGAGGAGATATGTTTTAAAGGTTGGCCACCTAGGGAGGATATTAAGTGGGTAATTTCTGGCAAGGGCAATTTAATCCTGCTTAGGGGATGAATAATTTATTTGAAAAGGGTTTGAATGAAGACCAGTCCTTAGAGTAGCCCAATGTGTAGAGAGTGGGAGAAAAATTTGTTTTGCATTGTGGTAAATACGCCCCCCCCCGCAATATTTGTATTAATAGGATTTAATGACCCAGGCTGCCTACAAAATAAAGCAACACATAAGCAAGCATAAGTAAAAGTAAGCACAAGCATTATATAAGCATAAGCATGGTGCATAAGCACAAGCATAGCAGGATGCTGCATCTTCTTCTTTTATCCTTTGAAAAGGACCCACACTTTCTTAGAGGCAAAACACTAAGCAATCGCTAGAACCAAGCTTAGCTGGCTTACACACTATTATTGGTTACCTTCAAAAACGTATACATAAGAAGGCGCAAGGGTACGCATGCTAGAACTTACTTTAATGCAAGTTGCTTTTCCACTACTACTCACTTTCTTTATGCACCACTACTCAAATAACTACTGCTTCCATATACCTTCTAATAAATTTACTACCCATATAAAGCATACATATGAAGGCGCTAGGCTCACTTCTTGTTTGCACTACTACTCACTAATAACTCACGTCTTCCTCTTATACCAACTCTGCCTATAGGTTGTGAGCCTTTTAGGTGACCTGATATCTCTTCCAATTCGTGTTTTGGTTCGTTCAGGAAAACCATTGTCCATAGCACAGGTTCTGGCACTAGGTGTTACATTTGTTGCTATTGGTGCTAGTGGTGTTTGGGATAAAGGGGAGCTGCACCATTTGTGATGTAATTCTGCTGGAGACATGGAATCTGTTCCAGCAATCTTAATGGGAGATTTGTTTTGTGGGTAAAGCTGATCTGGGTGCACATTGGTGATTATCAGGACTATATTGGGAACGACCAGAAATAATGTGTTTTCTGTTCCTTCTAATCACTGACCCCTCTTCTGTTTTCACCGTATTTGATTTTTGGCTGCTCTGAATGGGCAACCACCGTTGCTGGATTCCAAACACCTTGTGGGGAGGTTTGAACACAGACACTATCCCCTACTTCAAGAGGGGCTAAAGCTTTGGCTGATTTATCGTAATAATGCTTTTGCTGTTGTTACATTCTCTCTCGACTTTTAAGAAATACTTCGACTGGTACTATTTTCTTTGTAGAGGATTGACTGTGCATGGTAGGGTGATCCCAACTGCTGACTCATAAGGAGTTGTGCTGGAGAAGCAAGGCCATCTATAGGTGTATTTCTATACTCTAGTAATCCCAGGTAGGGGTCATCACCATTTTCTGATGCCTTTGTCATCAGGTTCTTAGCAGTCTGGACTGATTTATCAATTAGGCCATTTGACTGTAGGTAGTTTGGGCTGGATTTGATGTACATGAATCCCCAGGCACCCCCGAATCTTTGGAATTCTGCTAAGGAGTACTGAGGGCCATTATCTGATATGAATGTCACAGGTATTCCATGTCTAGCAAAATGAGTTTTCAATTTAGTAATTACTGTATTTGAAGTTAAACTGCAGAACTTGTCAACTTAAAAAAAAACAGCTATGATAATCTGAAGTGATCAAGAAATCCACTCCATTCCACTTGAAAAGGTCAGATGCAACCTTCTGCCAAGGAAGAGGCGGGATAGAATGGTTGATTAAAGGCTCATTCTGATTTGAGGGCATATTCTTAGCAAATGTTCTGCTTTCCTAACATACTCCTCAATCTCAATGTTAAGCCTGGTCAGTATACTAACATGCGGGCCTGTTGCTTTGTTTTTTCCACACAAAGATGGGCTACATGCAATTGTTTTAAGATTAGAGGTTTTAATGTTTGGAATATTACAATTCTGTCCCCTTTAAAGATGATGCCATTTTCAGCCGAAAATTCAAGCTGAATGCTCCAATAATGACTATGCTTGACTGGCAATTTCACCAGTAACCTGCGTTGACCTGCAATTTCAAAGAAAATTGTACCACCTTTACTCAACGCAGTATTAAAAAATTCAAGAACCAGTTAGTGAAACTTTTTAAGTCAATGGACCAGTAACTTGCTTTGACCTGGAAGTGATGATTTTGTTTAGTTTGTTCTAATTTTGATATATTAGTAACTCAACTGATGATGATGACTGACTGTGTCATCAAAATATCTAGTCTTTGTTTTTATATTTTCGTTTCACTGTCTAATAAAAGGACCTATCCCTATTTGGAATTCTTATTGATTTTCTCAAGTTCAAAGGTATTGAAAATTTCTCTGCCCTTTTCTCCTGTCCAAATTAGGAGGTAAGCACACTAAGATTTTTCAGTTTTTTCTGACAGAGGTCCAGCAAAATGAGTTGGGCATGTTGCTCAAATTGATTCCATTCTTCTGCAAGGAACTAGAGTCCAAAATTATAGAAGGCTGTTGAACATCCATGGTAACTTGAAGGATCCCTCTTCTGACAGCTTGCAATATTTGTATTAATAGGATTTAATGACCCAGGCTACCTACAGAATAAAGCAACAACATAAGCAAGCATAAAGTAAGCATAAACGAAAGTAAGCACAAGCATTATATAAGCATAAGCATGGTAAGTAAGCACATGCATACCAGGATGCTGCACCCCCCCCCCCCCTCCCAGCCAAAATGTTTTGGTAAATTTCCTAGTGGGTCATGTAACATTAGCAAAGATGAAAATGAAAACATCATTTGATACCATTTTTTATGCTCTTTCATAATTCAATAATTGCTTCTGGGGCTAATTGCATGTTGAAGCCCTTAAAGGGGCCCCAAAGGCATTTTATATGAAGTATGAAGAGCATAAAAAGCCTTAAATGGTGTTTTCACTTTCATCCTACCTAAATTATATGGTCCACAGCAATGTACCACGACCTCAACCCCCCCCCCCCCCTCCACACCACCAAATGTGCAAATATATACCCTGAATTCAAATATACCCTGAATTGTCAATGGTGAAGTTTTGAATTGCACGAAATTCAGGCTATTTTAGTTGATAGCATTAAAAAAACTTTAAACCATAGGAAAACAGTTTATATTTTAGTTGCCTAATAAATGAGGTTTGAATTGTTGTAAATAATTATTTTTGGAATATATTACTCTTGAAAAACTTAATTATAAACTAGTGATATATTTTTAACCACTTTTCAATAGCTTTAACTAGTTGATAACTTCTTTGTGTGGCTACCAAATATAAATACCTTTTGGGGCCTCTTTAAGGGCTCAAGATGCAATTAGCCCCATAAAGCAATTATATATTGAATTATGACATTTTCAAAAAAAGGCATCAAATGACATTTTCACTTTCATCTTAGCTAAATTATATGATCCACTAGAAATTTACCAATGTTTTTATCAAAGTACATGGAAGCTTGTAAAAATTGGTGACCTTTTTTTTATTTTATGACTAACTACAAAATTATTTACAAGCAAGACAGTCCTATATATATATATATGGGATACCACTAGATGACTAATTTGACAGTGTACATATATACAAATCTTTAAATTAGCCAACTGGCCAACCAGTATATTTTAAGCCTAGGAGTCCAGCTGGACATAAGGAAACATATTAAAAAAACATTCTTACTCCATTAGCCTAATATGCAGATAATCCTAGTTAACACATTTTACAGGGGGAGAGCCTTTATCTTCACTTCTTTCCTTGTTTTTCCAGTTTTCTAAGAAATTCATGAAATTCTTATACCCTCACTCCCCTTATGTGAAAATATATGCCTAGAATTGTATCCTCAATCTAAGTATAACATTCATTTGCATCACGAAAGAACTTTACTCCCATATTAGCCAGTGTGGTGGATGTCCATATTTTAATATATATATATATATATATATATATATATATATATATATATATATATATATATATATATATATATATAATATATATATATATATATATATATTATATATCTATATATATATATATATATATATATATATATATTATATATCTATATATATATATATATATATATATATATATATATATATATATATATATATATATATATATATATATATATATATATATATATATATATATATATATAAATATATATATATATATATATATATGTCTATAATATAATATATATATATCATCTATATATATATATATAGATATATATATCTATCATATATATTATATATACATATATCTATATATATATCTATATATATATATATATAGTATATATATTATATATATGTGTGTGTGTATGGTGGATACATATATTCATGTAAATAGCCTAAGGCCAAGCCTATATTTACAATCTTCTTAATGAGGAAGAACAGGGATGAAACCTGTAATCATCTGGATATTCATCAATTCATAAGAGAAAAGTTAGTTATTTCATTAAAAAAAAATATACTAATTCTGTGTTGATTTTAATATTATTTACCTGTTAATGCTGTTATAGCATCTGATCCTGCTCTCAGTTTCTAAAAAAAATCATGATCAACAAATTTTAAAAGATGTTAAATTTCAGCAGATGCTAGATGGCATTGATGAATTTTTTACACTAATGCCAGTTTCCACTCTTAAGGGCTAGGCACACGTAGCTGACCAAATGACATTTTCACTTTCATCTTAGCTAAATTATATGATATCTGCTAGAAAATTAACCAACGTTTTTATCTATGTACATGGAAGCTTGTAAAAAATTGGTGACCTTTTTTTTATTTTATGAGTAACAGTAAAATTCTACTTTAGCTACTTTTGGCTATTTTGGAAAGGGGTTAGGTTAGGAAAATGAAACTCAGGGATGGGTCTACAGGCTAAAGTATGTCCTAGGAAGGTATTTTGAAGTACCTATCTCCACTCCTCCCTCTATAGGATCCTGAAATTTGCCTGCATAACAGGTTGCAATTTTACCTATTGCAATTTTGAAAAACAACATTTTACCTTAATTTTCAGTTATCAGTTTTCTTTTTCCTGGCTTTAGTGGTATAAATTTACAATTCTGCCCATTGATAAGGATAGACGTTAAGGAAACAATTCTTACTTTAAAATATGTATAATGATTCTAGTCAACATATTATCAAAGGGGAGAACCTTTATCCTCAAATCTCTCCTCTTTTTTCCTTCTTTTTCCAACTTAAAAGAAATAAAAATTTTATTTTTGGCATGCTTTGAACACAATGTGTAAATCTTTTGAAATTGTTGCATTAAATTGTTTTTTAAAGGTGACATTCATCCTGTTGTTGTTAGTTCTGTTTTTTTTATTCTAATTATAGATAACACAGTGGTGAAAGTGCAAAATATTGCCATAAACATACATATATATATACAGTTTTGTTTTTTAAATTCATGATTTTCTTAAAACCTATGTATCAACAGAGTATATACCACCACCCCCTGGTGTGGAAATATATACCCTGATTTAGATTATATTTAGGGGTTGGGGTGAATTTCATTTGGTTATATTTAGGTTCAGGATGCAATATTGGTTATATATTTGCACATTAGGCGGGTGGGTATATATACTATGTTAATATATAGGTTTTAATAAATTCATGAATTTTTAAAAAACTATGTATATGTATGTTTATAGCAATATTTGGTATTTTTGCCACTGCTTTTTATCAATCATTAAAAAAAACAAATTAACAACAACCAGGATGAACATCATCTATAAAAAAAACAGTTTTATAGCAACAATTTCAAAGATTTACACATCATTTTCAAAGTATGGCAAAAATATAAAATTTATTTTTTTAAGCTGGAAAAAGAAGGAAAAAGAGGAAAGATTGAGGATTAAGGTTCTTCTCTGGATAATATTTTAACTAGGATCATTATACATATTTTAAAGTAAGAATTGTTTTCTTAACATGTCTCCTTATCAAATAGGCAGAATTGTAAATTTTTACCCTATTTTGCAAGGTTTCACTTTTATAACACAGATTTTTAAAGGTCATCAAAGGTCAGAACCCTCTAGAGGAAGAAGGAGTGGAGGTAGGTGCTTCAAAATACCTTTCTGGGACATACTTTAGCCTGTAGACCCATCCCTGAAAGTTTTATTTTCCTAACCTAACCCCTTTCCAAGATAATCAAAAGTAGCTAAAGTAGAATTTTATTATGACAAACTACAAAATTATTTATGAGCAAGACAGTCTATAGGCTATATATATATGGGATACCACCAGATGGCTAATTTGACAGTGTACATATATACAAATTTTTAAATTAGCCAACTGGCCAACCAGTATTTTAAGCCTAGGAGTCCAGCTAGACATAAGGAAACATATTAAGAAAACATTCTTACTCCATAGCCTAATATGCAGAATAATCCTAGTTAACACATTTTACAAGGGGAGAGCCTTTATCTTCACTTCTTTCTTTGTTTTTCCAGTTTTTCTAAGAAATTCATGAAATTCTTAGAACCTATATAGGCTATTCACAGAATATATTTTCTAAGAAATTTCATGAATTTCTCAGAACCTATATATTCACAGAATATATACCCTCACTCCCCTTATGTGAAAATATATGCCTAGAATTGGCATCTACAAACTAAATATGACATCTATTTTCATCACAAATGAACTTTACTCCCATATTAGCCATGTGGTGGGTGTCCATATTATATATATATATATATATATATATATATATATATATATATATATTATATATATATATATATATATAATATATATATATATATATATATATATATATATATATATATATATTATATATATATATATATATATATATATATATATATATATATATATATATATATATATATATATATATATATATATATATATATATATATATTATATATATATATATATATATATATTATATATATATATATATATCTATATATATAATATATATATAGGCCTATATATATATCGCTCTATATATATATATATATATATATATATATATATATATATATATATATATATATTATATCCTATATATATAGATATATATATATATAGATATATATATATATAATATATATATATATATATATCTCTATATACATGGTGGATACTTATATTCATGTAAATAGCCTAAGGCCAAGCCTATATTTACAATCTTCTTAATGAGGAAGAACAGGGATGAACCTGTAATCATCTGGATATTTATCCGATTCATAAGAAAAGTTAGATATTTCATTAAGAAAACATATTAATTCTATGGATTTTAATATTATTTACCTGTTAACGCTATTATTAGCATCTGATCCTGCTCTCAGTTTCTAAAAAAAATCATGATCCACGAATTTTAAAAGATGTCGAATTTAAGCAGATGCTAGATGGCATTGATAAATTTTTTTTTACTCTAGTGCCAGTTTCCACTCTTAAGGGCTAGGTACACGTAGCTGATTTCGGGAACCGATTTCAGCAAGAGTATATTCCACGTCGAGTGATTTATAATTAATGATGCTAAGAGGCGGGGCTTAGTGACGTTTTTTGGTGATTTAATCATCATTAATTACGATTAATTTACGATAATCATTAAATACGATTATTTACATGCCTAAAACTCTAAAACCCTAGTACATTCCTTGTCTAGAACGTAACTAATGATGAATCACTCGACGTGGAATACACCCTTGCTGAAATCGGTTCCCGAAATCAGCTACGTATGCCTAGCCTTTTAAGGGCTGGGCACACGTAGCTGATTTTGGGAACTGATTTCCAAATCAGCGCCGATTTTAAAAGAAATCAGCGTCAATTTGAGCTGGAAAATTTTCTAGTTTTCGGCGCCAATTTTCATCATGATCATCACAAAAAAACAGGGATACAAATAAATAGTCAGCCAGAGATGTCTGTGGTGAAAGAACCCCCCGCTACTGAGCTATGAACTAAACTAAGAATTAAGCTCAGACCAATTATGCAACTATTAATAAAACTCCAGTTGACTATTTGTGTCCATGATTTTTTGTTTTGAAGATCTCGCGCAATAAATTTTTCTTTCAACCAATTTTTCTCCGCTATTGTTTGTCCACTTATGCTGAAATTGGTTCCCGAGATCAGCTACGTGTGCCCAGCCCCTTTAAGGGCTGGGCGCACGTAGCTGATTTTGAGAACTGATTTCCAAATCAGCGCCCATTGTTTAAAAGAAATCGGCATCGATTTTCATCATGATCATCACAAAAGAAATAGGGATACAAATAAATAGTCACCCAGAGATGTTTGTGTTGAAAGACCCCACTACTGAGCTGAGAACTAAACTGACAAACTAAGCTGAGATCAATTTATGCAACTATTAATAAACTTCAATTGACTATTTGTGTCCATGATGTTTTGTTTTGAAAATGTTTTGAAATGATATTTTGAGAATGCAATACGTTAAAGATATAAAAGAGAAAAAGGAAAATAATTAGTATGGCTGTAATAACGCAAAAGGTAAAGATAACATTAGTTTGAGAGTGGAAAGAAAAACAAACAATAAATTTATAAGGATAATCAAGATAAAAATAAGGTTTATTTGAACAATGCCATAACAAGATGTAGGAAATTTGGCACTTAGCATTGATATTTCAGTTCCATAGTTTTATTTATTTTTCTCAAAGGGAAATTATGCGGTCGGCATGAATGCAGACTCGCAGCTAAATTAAATTTAGTTACATCCTTCTTCTCAGGACAATTCTCCAAGACCGCTAAAACAAGAACTGAATGTTAAGAATCAAAAGTAAAAAAATGTAAACTCAACCACCCTCCCCTTCTAAAAAAAAATCCTAGAAGTGCAAAAGGCTAAAATCGTTTTTTTTGGCATCTACAAAAGTCTTTTGCTATGTCATATTAAAGATTAATAATTGAGCTATAGCAAAATTATGCAAGCAAAGCCATTGGCGGATCTAGCAAGGGGTCATACCCCTTCCCACTGGCTCCAAACATGCGCTGGACAAAAAAAAAAGTTTAATAGCAGCTGACAATAAACTTAGTAACTAGAATGATTAAATAAATTTAAAAATCTTAACGCAATTATGAAACATTCCAAGTTTTTACCAAACTTGCATGTAACCAAAAATTGGAAAGATAATGAAAAGAATCGTAAGAGTTAAAAAACTTAATGAGTCATATAAAATACTTTCTGATGAAAATTTTTTACGTAATTTGCATGTTCCTGGCAGAATATATACAACAATAATAACAACAAACATTATTTATGTTCTTCTTATAATACAAATACAGTTTTTTCGATGTTTTTTCAATTTCGGAAAACTCGCCAAGTATTTCATGAAAAATAGTTCTTAAAAGATGTTTGGTATTTCCTTGGATAGGGCTATTCCGCCAGTTACTAGAAGAAAAACTAAGATCTGATATCAAATTTCGAAGGACGTTTTTTATGGCCCGAAAAAAAAAAGAGTATAAAAGAGGAAAAATTCAGGGGAATAATTTTCATTACAAAGAAAAAAGAAAACCCTCCTTTTAGAAATACTGGATAAAACACTCAGTTATGTCATACCTTTGAGATGGGACAGTAGCGAACCACATCGTTGGCTCAACCCTTCCGTTTTCTACTTTTGTAATCATAAATAATACAGGTTCGCACCATTGTCCAAAGTTGATCTAATAACTACTAAGAATGCAATGGATAGCATAAAAAAAAGAAAATATGGGAAGCTTTTATACGCACCGAGAATGTAGTACAGATATGTTTCAGAATGAACCTACTGCATACATTCCTATACAGTGCTTACAGAGGTTATAATTTCAGACATCTTTCAGTAAAGTTATCCCTTAAAAATTTTGGAAATTTCTTTAGTTTCGGTAAGAACGTAATAAGTAGAGTAAAAATACGGTTTGACCTCGGGGAGTTGCAACATAATTCAGCTTAATTACACAAATAAAATCCACCCGAATCTCCCTTTCAGAAGTGCCCCAAATTTGCTTTTGAAGGGGGGAAATGAGGGGGGGAATTCATTTTTGTGTTTATAAATGTTTTGGAGTTTAAATAGTCCTTTCCTATCAAATTAAGCATGACAAATCCGAATACGATGTCAGAAATCCAGTTTTTTCATTCCCCAGTATCAATTTTTACCTTCACTGAATGGGAAGAGGGGTGGGTAAAGTACATAGATCATTATTTGACGGATTCCCTCTTGCTAAATGATCATGTTATATCAAATAAAGTAGTTTATTGCCAAATTTGAGGTTAAAATAGTTTGTTTTTTTTACTAAATACCTTATTTTCCCTATGAGGAGCCTGAAATTTGAAGGGGTGCTAAGTATATAACTTCTTGAAAACCACTTCTTTAATCGAGATCAAAACTTCAGATCAACCAGTTATAAAAAGAAACGTTTAGAACTCAGGTAAATTAATCGCAGAAAACATTTTGATTTTAAAGCACAAACTACAGCTAATTCTTCTTCCTACTAGTCTATATTATTTTCCTAATCCTGTCTTGCTGCAGCGTTAGCACATAACGTCCCCTTAAACTCCCCACAGGCAGACTTGCAGGGTAAACCCTTCTGATTGCAGCTCATCTGAGAGACTCACATCCGCTCGTGCACTTGCACCACATCATCTTCAGAAGATTCTCTGGCACTGGTGAAGCATCTGTCATAATGGGAAGATACATATTCATTGAAAAAGAGGAGGCGCCAACCCCACTCTAGCAAATTGCACGTGCCTTGCCACTTCATTATTTGCAAATAGCACCTATAAAAGTGGTATTTTACGGCAGCCAAAGTTTGTGGAAACCACTCTGCCTGAATGAAAGCATGCGAACCTGCAACGCGTACAGTAAATGTCCACGCCGGAAATCCTTCAGGGTCTTCTTATTACTTTTCTCTTTGTATATGCGGAGCGAAGCCTCTCTCCAGCTTCGGTGTTCTCCTGGTGGTTGCATCCTGGTGTCATGAAAATCTTGCAAGTATCCTTAAAAATGCCATCTTTAAGTGACAAAGGAACCACTTGTGGTTTCTCTATGTTGTGAAGTCTAGATGATGTATCGCAGATGGATATTGCGTGACAAATGAGTAGATTATCTGCTGCTTCGGTTCCCAGTTTGTTCTTGATCCTTTTTATGTCATACACTCGTCGGTTATTTTCAACCATTTCTGTCTGCATGAAAATTTCACAAGCACCATGCTTGACATGGTAAAGCCGAAGAGCTAATAGGTTTGTTATCTTTCCAAATCAAAGTGGTCGACAAAGTTTCAGCACAACTGACTTTGTACAAGTAAGACATCGGCATCATCCTGAGCATGTAGAACTTTACATCCTGAGTTCACCAGCCTCTCAGTAAGTGGGTCGATAAAGCGTTGTCTATTTTTGAGACTTTGCTAGACCTTGAAAGATTAGAGCTGGTTCGACTATTTCTCTCTCGCTATCTGTCACCACAGATGACTTTTTAGCCTTAGTTACAGCTTTATCCTTTCTTCTGAACATATATTTGTCAATTTCTTTCGCTTTCCTGTCTTTCAGAATCATTTTTCTCACAGGTTTTGGCATCGTCTACGTTTAAAGATGATGAAGCGCGGACACCAGTAACCAAGTTCAACAGCTGTGAATCCTGCCTAAAGAGTTCTAGGAGCTCAATGCATTGAACTATCTTTCCTATGTCCACCAGATCGCCAGCTCTCCTGGAAGATATCGCTTCTACATGATTTTCAATAGACTACTCTGCAAGACCAGTCATACCCTATCTCTCGTCAGACCTCCACTCATTTTTATATTTCTCATAAACGTTTGTTTGATCCCCAAATCAGGAGAAAGTTCCACCCAGTAGTTGTCAGTTTTCGGGATGAACAGGTATTCCTGTAACATTCTGTACTGTGGTGGGCTGTCTTACCTTTACCGGAAAGTCGACTGCACAAACAACCAAGTAGACTTCGTGTAAAGATTATGGCCGGAATAAGCAAAATAAGGAAGCATTTCTAACAAATACTGTAGATTAAGCTCAAAATTGCCACTTCGTTCAGCTCTCAGGTTTTTTCTTAAGATTACAAGTAGATCCTAATACTGAAACAAAAGACAGGTAGTTTCTGGACTCGGATAATCGTTATTTTATGCTATGAACTATTTCATGGATAAGCTCTGCTGCTTCTGACACATGCACTTCGTCGATGCCATCTCCTTCAATTGCCAACTCCTACGCCTGCTCTGCCTTTTCAAGGGGTTCTGGTAGCATGGCATTGCCATTAAACACATGCACGTGTGAAATCCACCTAGAACTGCAATAGCATTTTTTAAAGCACTTTTGGCCGGCTCTGCATCGACGATACACTTTGCTTTCAAGTAAAGCGGTTGGTCAAAGGTGATGACTAGAGTTTTTCCAGCTCGACTGGCGCGCTTGTTAGTTTTTATTCTCTTGTCTTTTTGTTCGGAAGTAAATAAAACGGCAAAAACCATTTATACAGCCTTGAACCCAGTCATGTATCAAATACTATGGTAGACGTCAACACTGATTAGATCAGATAAAAGATTGGCACTAAGAAATGGAAACTGCAAACTGGAGAGGACTCTAGAATACTGGCTTGAAATTAAAATGTTCGACCCTCATACTCTAAGGCAGGGGTTCCCAACCTTTTTTTTACTCTAGAGCACATTCTAAAATATTGGTAGGGTGGCGGGTACCACCTATTTTAAATCGACAAACTCCTTCCATAACTTGTCATTTTCCCCATAATTTATTTTCTTACAGTCATAACGTATTAATAAATAATAAACAAAAATGTTTCAAAATAATAAGATTATTTGGCATTTTTTTCAAATTGCATACACACAGAGAAATGTGTTTACAAAGCGTAAAGAAAGTAAACGAAACACACATATACGAAGAAAGCATTTAATTAAAAAATATAATAAAGTCAATGTGATCTATGGCATTACATTTCATTGGCCAGAGCTTCATAATTAGGAGCGTATGATGATAATCCTGTTAGCAGACAATCATAAAGATGCTCATCGGTGACTCGAGATCTATATCTTGATTTTATTAAGCTCATGTTTGAAAACAATGATTCGCATAAATATGTCGAACCGAAAAATGATTCAATTTTATATGCCGCTTTTTCAACAATGGGAACTTTTCTCTATCCACTGCATTCCAGAAAAGTCCTCTGACATTAAGGATTTTAGCAAAAATATCATTCTTAAGGTCCAAAATTTCTAACTCTAGTTCTTCTGTATTACCTTGAACAAAATCTGCAATACATAAGGCTATTTCCATAACATTTATTTGGCAAGTAAAAGGATTGATACAGAAGGAAACTATTGGCTCAATATGTTTAAAACTGCAAAAATATTTCTTCAAACTGTTTTTTTTTTAACTCTTGAAGATGCTTAATAAATAATGTCCCATTTAATTAATTGTCACCTAGCATTTTTCTTCATATGTGGGAAGTGCACGAGAGAATTGATCTGCAGATGTGATATCAACAAATTTAGCTTTAATGACTTTACAGAGCTTATCATTTCAGCTATGCTTTTGTCTTTACCCTGCAACTCCAAATTTAAAGAATTCAATTTTTCCATGATATCTGTGGGAAATCCCAAATCAATCAGCCAGCCAGAGTCAGCTAGTTCATCATAATTTTCCTTTCTATCGTTTATAAATGTTTTTATTTCTTCAATTAAACTCACAAATCTTGTAAGAAACCTTTCCTTTACTGAGCCAACGTACTCCAGTATGCAGAATAAGATCATGTTCTTTATCTTCAGTATCTTCTAACAGGGCCTTGAAAAGTCGTGTTGCAAAGTAGCTGCTCGAATAGAATTGATTATTTTTGTAACTATTTTCATGACGTGTTCAAATGCCAAGATTCTACAACACAGAGCTTCCTGGTGGATAATACAATGGTAGGACATGAAGTTTGAAAATGAATCATCCTTCAAGCAGAGGGCAATATATCCTTTGGTTTTTACCCATCATTGCGGGCGCCCCATCAGTTGTAATTGCAGACAGCTTGTGGAAAGGCATATTTTATTGACTTGGCATATGTTTTGAATGTATTATAAATATCCTCACTCCTTGTCTGTCCTTTCATATGTAATATTTGTAACATATCCTCTTTTACTGTGAAGTTACTAAACACCATTCTCACCATAACTGCTAACTCTGCGGTGTCTGATATATCTGTTGGCTCGTCAAATTGTAGCGAGAACCAGTCACATATTTCCAAGTCAGTTTTTATTTGAGTTTTTATGGCTGTTGAAATTGCATATATTCTTCTTGTGACTGTGTTAATTGACAACTGTAAGTCTTGTATTGCTGAGACAATCCCACGTTTGTTAGCAAATCCATCAAACAACAATCGACACCAGTCAAAAATAGTTCCTTAAACAACTAGCCATCAATGAAAGATTTCTTCTTTTTTGCGAGCATGTGAGACATTTTGAAAGAAGCAATAGTAGCCTTTATAAAATTTTCCACATGTCTAGTGAAAACAGTCTGTTGTGCTGTTAAACTTGATTTTAGATTACAATTTTTTTTCTTTCTTACTTCAGATTTAAGAGGATAATCCACATTAAAAGTGCCATGATTTGTCTGAAAGTGTCGTTCAACGTTACGTTTTTTCGGGACTGCAATGCTACTACTACACAACAAACGCATTTATTTTTCAAATTTAAAAAAACTATAGGATTCCTCCCAGTCAGTGTTAAAATTATAGGTTCGTTGTCTTTTACTTAGTCCACTCATTTTAGGGTTAAACTAAATAATAAAAAAAAAATAATAATTGAACTACAATATAATATCAATGTTATAGCGCAAGTCTGTTCTGCATAATATGCATAAATATATAACAAGAACTATAGCTATATCCTCAACAAAATAGTTTATTCAGCATCATCACTTATGAATACAATAAATAACGCACCTCGCTCTTAGCCTGTTAATTTTTGTTTATAGAAAGCTCATATTCGTGTTTCGTCTGACGAACATGTCTCATCTAACTGTCGCGACCCGAATAGGGCAGCAATCAGAAATTCATAATGACAACAACGCGGTTCCAGGTGGGGAATGCTTTTTGCGCATCACTCCATGTACATGCGGAAAACCCGAAGTGAGCAGATGATCACCGAAGCAATCAGAGTTATGTGCCGTGGGATTTCGCGCCTTCGGTGTTTATCGGATCAGTTCGTGGCGTTCGTTCCATTCGTTTACTTCGGATTTTCTGCGTTTACAAGGTGTGATGTGTCAATGGCACTAGCCGTTCCAGGCTTGCGTAAATAGTGCAGTCTGGCTCGCCGCTAGACAAGTTGGGACAAGTACCGAACATATTTAATAAACCTAGGCAGCCAAAAAAAAAAAAATTAAAACTCTAACAAATGAGTAAAAATAAATCATATTTTAAAATAATGTTTATGAAAAAAATTCTGTTTCTGTCGAATAGTGAGAGGCGGGCACACACGAATCGTTCGGCGGGCACCATGGTGCCCGCAGGCACAGTGTTGGGAACCTCTGCTCTAAGGCGTCATTCCTAGCTTGAAAGGAAATGGTGAATCGACAAAAAATGATTAAAATAACTTGTTCATATAGGTCAATTGTCACAACCGTTTTAGGTAAGACAAGGTACTTGACTATGTAAAATCAATTTTTTAACTTTATTTTTGAATAATGGCATCGCTGAGGGGGGAAATATAATTTATTAAGTAGCTTTGAAACTGTTGCTCTTTTTAAATGTAAAATTCGCTCTTTGCTATGAGCAAATAATTTTTTTTTAAATTAATTCATGCTCGTTTTTAACATAAGGAAAACGAGAAAAATAGCGGTCAATTATACTTTATAATATGCTACACGTTAAAATTATTTCCAAATATACTGCCTTTGAAATCCTTTTCATCAAGTAAAAATGTGAGCCTAGTCAGTGGAAAAATTGAAAAATGTTCTATGCTTCCTGTTTCACCACGTTTGCTCAGGTAAACTTTTTCCCCTGATATTTAAGGTGCTTTCAATTCCTAAAATATATAAGATCAAGATTAGATTCTCTGTTTTTAAACCAGCAAAAATGGAAATGAATACACCCTCTGCATCTGCAAATAGGACAGAAATGGAATCATTGAAGAATAAGAAGGTAGATATACAGTGAATATAAATTCCTGAACGAAAAAGAAACTATTGAAAAAGAAAACAAGACTTGGTGCTTTTTATAATGATAATTGCACTATAGCTAAATAGGCCTTATCGGTTGCAGTTTTGGTCATGCCATTTGGTAGAGGGGGATCCGCTCCAGGAATCATTTAGTTGTTTTAATTTTTATTTCCACTATTTAATTGAAACTTCGATTCTCTTATTTGTTGTTGAAATGCCTAATAAGCGCTGATAACATCATATTCCTTGCGTTTTGAATTCTAATGCTTACGATAAATATTGAACTGTCTATATGCATAATACCATGCTGACTTCTTGCTATTTTCGCTTTTCTAAATATTTCTTTTAACCAGCTCCAAAAAAAGAATTGACACAAACGTGCTAAGAATTATGACTGAAATTAGTTGCATTTCATACAACGCCAGCGTTACTTGTGGGACATTCTGCATCAGCCTGTTGTACGAAATGTCTGCTGAGAATAGAATAAAGTGAATTTAAACAAAATGTGTATATTTTTCTCATACTTTATCAATTTTGTGAGCACGTATAAGCGGTACCAATCCATCCTCTTTTTCTATTGTTATCAGTTTTACACTAGGAGACCGTGCTTTGCTTGTGAAGGGAATTATAGACATAAAAACGATATTCAGTGTACCCCTTCCTGAAATGTATACACCCCATACCCTGATTTACAAAAAAAACCTTTTTTGTAAATTTTATAGAATTCGTTTTAAATTAAGCAAAGATGCCAAGGGGAAGGTAATCTCGAAAAGTCTAGAAGTCAATTTTCCCTTCCAATTGGCATTCCTGGCAGTTTTTAATTAATTTAAGGTTTCTGCCACAATGATGCCACAAACTGTTCAGATTTTCTAGATATTCTTTGTCAAATAATGCGCAAAGGATAAGCTAATAATTCTATCTTTATTTTTCGAATACTTTCAAATTGAAAATACGGTTGCTATTTAGATGAAGGGATATATCACAATATAATGTTTCACAATCTGTAATACTTTGATTTATCCTCTATCTTTACTTACACAGCGCTATTGAGCTGCCTATGATTTTTGTTTTGGCTTTGATCCACTTAAATCAATGCTATTTACTAATATAAATCGGTGAACCCACAAACAAATCAATTTAAAAAAAAAATCATAAATAATCTTTCAATAAGTCATGTATATTATAAGTTTAGTACAATAAATTAAATCTTACAGAGTCAATATCCATTCAAAATTACGAGTAAATGCATAGCAGCAGTACCGAGTTTGCGTTAGAGCGATTATAGATTAGAATAGAGCTTGGTTCTATTATGAGATTGAGCATCCTGTGCTGGACGTGGGGGAAGTGGGCAAGAGGGATATGTACTGCAACATTAGTGGTGAGTCTGGTGGTGGATTAGCGGTGAAAAAAGCCGAGTTTGTAAAACCTTCACCTTCGCCCACCCAAAATCTTGTTTACGCTATACTACTATCGTCTACAATAGCTTATTGCTGACAATTTTAGTAAAAGCCGAGCGCCACCACTTATGTTTATTATTGTTTAATGTGTGTTTATTCTTTATAATGTATTTCGTCATTTTTTTTAAATTCACCAAGTAGCATGCTTATTAAATAGTTACTTTTCTTCGCTACTGCTTGAATAGCACCTACTTCAATGGCGCCCCCCCCCCCCCAAATGAAAATACTGTCTCTACGTCCCTGTTCGCTACCATTCGTTTCATAGGAAATGATAAATGAATACGACAACCTCTTAATTTCGAGTTTTTAACCCCCTCCCCCGTCCTTTTAGGGTGGAAAACGGTATAAAGGTGCGTAAAAATGAAAATCTGAATTCAGATTTGGAGTCAGCAGGCTTGATTTGATAGGAAACGACTATTTAAACTCCGAAATATTTATAAGTACAGATCGATTTTCTCCTTTTAAGGGCAAATTTGGGACACTTGTGCAAGGAGGATTCGGGAGGATGTTTTATTTTGTGTGTGATTAAGCTTAATTTTTTAACATTTTGGGTGTAACAAAAAATTCTGTTGCAATTTCCCCAAGATTTGACCATTTTTTCCCGTATCTTTCCTCCACTAAATGTTTTTTTTTTCAATGAGACAACAATAGTTCTAAACGCTATCTAACGTGTTACGTTATAGATCTCTGTTAATATTGCCTTTGCTCTTTAGGGGCTGGTGAGGAGTTGAAGACTACAACTATTTAGTAATATTAGCGCACCAACAAATTATTCTGTTTACTATCAATTTCGTTTGTTATGTGTTAAAAGAGCTGTTAGCTAATATTGTTAGCTAGCTACTGAGGGGAGAAAAACAGGATTCGGTTTCAATTGTTTATTTACATTATTCCTAAGTAACGTAAAGCTTACAGACAATTTGCATTGTTTTGCATGGCCACTTCATCGCTGACGCTACGTTGCTTACGTTCAGGAGATTAAATTGATTGATTTCACATAGAAACTTAGTGTATCACACTGAACCTTTCATAAGTTCCTTACAATAAGCTTTTGTATACATTATTTGACTCTCAATATAAAGATGATTAAACATTAACTTAATATGCTTTTATCTAACAAAAGGAAAAAGTGTGGAAAAGTGGGATGGAGATAGACTTTATAAAGTTCAACAAAACATAGAATATTCAAAAATAATAGAAAATATAATAAACTGAACATTTTAGTCATGCAAGAAGATTCCTTAATATAAAGGTTTGCAAATTCTGACAAAAAAACTGCCAACCTAAATCAAAAAGAGATATATCCATTAAAAAGTTTATGGTTCTGATATCTCCAGTTTGAAAGGACTTCTTGCGATGAAATTTCAGAGGTTGTTAGTGCCCAAGGGTCTTTATGGATCGTTGTAGTAGCCGTTTGACCTTAAATTCCAATACAATATGATTGGAGTCCGTGTCAATTAGCAGCTTACGACATTTTCTAACATATTTAGATGCATATTAAAGGTTTTAATATTGGTCTTTATTTTCCACTGAATGTCTAAACTCGAAAAATTCTATGAATACAAGTGGTACTAGTTCGAATGATTGATCGTTATCCTAATAATGTAAAGGATGCAGGTTCGATTCTCAAATCAGTTAAATATTCCGTACTTATTAAGTTTGTTGATAAACGGAAAAAAAAGAATCAATATACCTTGATCTTGAAAGAAAGCCAATTATTATCTCATTATTCAAAATATGCAGGCCAATCACACACAGATGCAATAGCAATGTGTATATGAACTGCAAATACTATGTCTGTTTTATAGGGCCGTCCTCGTCCATAATTCTTAGTACTACTCACTGATACATATCTTTTTTTTGGCAATATTTTCCAAAAAAGGGCTAGGCTTTTGATCAAAATTACTTTTTTGAGCCGATTCATAGATACCACTCAGACTTCATCAGGTTCACAAGTAGAATCTGTTTCTTGTTTTGGGTATACACTTTTGCAAATTCTGGTAAGTTCATATGCTATTTTCTTAATAGTTTTTTTTTTTAATTTCGTTTGTTAGTTTCTTAATATTTTTTTTTATATATATATTGTACAAAATACAAAGCATGCCATAAAAAGAGAAATAGTGACTCCTCCTCAGAAGACAAAACTAAAACCCAAGGTAGAGATTTCACACTCTTTAGGTTCTTAAATTCAAAATGAAGCTGTAAAAGCTGAAGCTCTTCTTCTGCTTGTCTTGATTTTTATAGCAGTATCATTCAATTCAGCCGGTAAAATGACCAGCAAGTCATTAAAACCCATTGGCCTTTCCCCTCACAAAAACGCTTTGGCTAGTGATGCCTCTGGTCGGTACAAGGCAAGGTCTACGGGAAGTAATAATCGTACTTCTTAGTCCCAGCTTCAAACCTCTCTGAACTTTAATCATAGGGCAAACTTTTCTAGGTCAGAACAAAATTTGCCCTTTACTGAAAAAATATAAATGTTTTGACTTTTATAACTTTAATAAATCAAATAATATTAACATTTTGATTACTAAATATCAGTATGTGTATATTAAACTGACAATGCACATTCATTTGTATTTTTTCAGTAAAGTGCAAATTTTGTTCTGGCCTTAGGAAGGCATAGGGGTTTTGCGCCCAACTTATGTTAATTTCTGCTCGTTTTGAGATTGACTCGGTTATTTATTGTAATTTCTATTCGGCTTGGCTTTCATTTATTTATCGATGCTGATTAGTGGTAGTTTCACGCTTGGTAGATTATTTGATTTTATTTTGCTCGTTTTTTGTTTAATGGAGTTCTTTACTTTTCTTTGAAAAACTTATTTTGTGGGAAAAGTTTTTTTAATTAATTTCTGTTCGTTTTATATTGACATAGTCTTTTCAGGGAAAAAGAAAATAACACTTTAAATCTTTTCGTTTTTTAAGACTTCATAGTTTGGCCTGCTATTCGTATGCTGGAGAAAAATTTTCAGAAATTTTTAACAACATACACCCTTTTAAAAAATCTGGACACAAATAGTACTGTTTAATTTACTTTCATATCTCCTCTAGTTGTCCTGAAATGGAAAACTTGATACCATTCGCAAAAAAATCTGTTTACTTTCTTTGATAGCTTGGATAAACTTACGCTATTTTTGATTTGGTTAAATTTTAAGAGCAGATATGGGAGGGTTGGCATGGGAGGGTGGGAGTGAAAGGCGGATTAATTGCCCTCAAATATCTTTCGACTATTAAAAAAAGGGCATCAGCCCTTTCTATTTTCAATCGAATGAGCCCTCTTCGAAGTTCCCACGACAACTCCTTCGATACGAAGTGCCCTGGTCTAAACAACAACAATAACAAAAAATAATACATTATACCCGCTTCGATCTTTACTATAAATTATTTGAAAAAAAACTACGTTTTCTAAAGAGTTAAAGAGACTGAGTCACAAGTTCGAACCTTAAAACGTACAGGATTAGGAGGTACAGTTGGGGGGCTGCCGCCCCTCAAACCCCCCACTTTTGCAGCCTCTTTTGTTAAGATTTTTATTTTGGGGGTCTGCCACCCCCCTCAACCCCTGCTTTTTCCCTTGCAAAGAAACGCTTTGCAACACGAACGAAGTCTGCTTGAATTTTTTACCATAAGAACATCCTATTGCATCTCTTTGATTAGAAACAGTACTGAGCCTGTTTGCTGGATTTTTTACAGGAGATTTTTCCCTAACCGAAAACAAGCTATAATGTGATGAACTTGGTACGACCAACTGATTGCAGGCTACAGGACTTAAAAAACCTTAACAAAAGAGGCTGCAAAAGCGGGGGGTTTTGGGGCGGCAGCCCCCCAACTGCACCTCCTAATCCCTGTACGATTTAAGGTTCGAACTTGTGACTCAGCCTCTTTAACTCTTTAGAAAACGTAGTTTTTTTTCAAAAAATTTCTGCACGTTTTTGTACAGTTTATTACTTATTATTGCTTGACTAACTGTTAGCTGATCGTGTCAGGAGTTAAAGTTGGGGGCAGCCGCCCCCAAACCCCCCGCTTTTGAAGATTCTTTTGTTAAGGCCTTTAATTCCTGAATACTCAAAACAAATGCACAATAAGATTTTCTTTTTTCAACTTTTCTTCGAGCATGCGGGTATATGGCATGTTATCAAAGCAGTGGAGACTTACCTGTGAGCTGAAGGCCGACTGTGATATTCTTCTGGAGACACCTGTTGAGCCGAAGGATTTAATAGATTGGATTTAAAAAAGAAACTGAGTTTCTTTTTTAAATTTTAAATTTAAGAGATACTATTTTAAATTCAATATATAAAAATTTACTCTGACGGAGAATCAAACCCGGGTCTTCCGCATGACAGACAGGAATAGTGACCAATGTACCATCAGAGACTCTTGGTAAATTATTTTTAGTCTCTGCAATCTATTTTCGACGCAAGCAAATACAAAGTAAAATTTTCGTTTTTCGACAAAAAAAAACTTCTGGGAAAGAGCTGGAATTTTTGGAAGCTCGCAGTCGGTCTTGTCAGGTTAAGAGGACTATTTTGATCTACTTTAATAATGAAATACTATGCTTTTAGGAATTTCAAAAATTAACATGGGCTCTTATAGGAAAACGAGGTTTTTTGTAAATGTAAATTCGGGGGATAATTTTTTCGATCTAAAAATATCAAAAGACCCTAACAGGTCGAATACCCCTTCGAATGAAGTCCTCATTCATCCGGATCCGTTGCCAACTGTGGCCTGTAGGCGTGTCAGATAAAAAAAATAACTTGATACATGGTTTTTGGAAAACAGGGAAGGAGTGATCGGATTGAGCTGAAATTTTGAGGATAAGCTCCCAGGCCCTAGGAAAGGGCCTCTATCCTCTAAATTTCAGCCCGATCGAACAACGTTAAAGGGGGGCTGTGGTGGGAGGGTCGAAACTTCCGCCCACTTTCCCCCATGAAGATAAATTCAGAGGTGGGTGAAATTTTTGCACGTTTCTTAGTTTGAGCTTAAGCTATATAATGCGATCACCGCCGTCTCTCTGCGACCGCTAGGACCGGAAATCACTTAACATTGTGGTGGGTCGCCCCTTTAAAGTGGGGCGTCGGCACCAGTGGCGCTCGCTGAAATGTCAAGCCGGCCAATCACTTTCGACTTAAATCCTTAATGCATTGTCCGCCGTCAAGCCTTCTGCAATAGAAGGGCAAAACTATCACTTTCGGACGTCGCGCGGGTCTTCGCCATCTGTAAAGACCAGGTCGAGCGGGAAAGGTCGGGGAATCCTTTAAACTTACGAATTGTGGGGTGAAACTGCGTCCAAAAGTCCGATTTCCCGTGTAAAAAGAGGCCTTGTGCCTCCTTGAAATGTCAAGCCTTCCAATCACTTTCGACTATTAAAATAGGGCACTAGGCCTTTCGATTTCCAATCGAATGATCCCTTTTGGAAACGACAACGCCTTCTATAAACACCTTATATGCTCCAAGGGCATAAACTACAACTCTTACCCTAAGGTCTGTTAGGGTGGTTGTCATCCTCTAAGACCAAATTTCCAGAATTTTCAACTACGTTAAACAACATGGCTATCTCAAAAATTTTGATTGGATGTGTTTGGGGAATGGTGGGCGTGAGAGGGGCAGTAGTCGCTCTCCAATCACTTTCAACTATTGAAAATGACCCTATTCCTTTCAATTTCCAATCAAAAGGGCCCTTTTGAAGTTTCTACGACAAAAATTTCAGTAAAAGTCTTATATGCCCCCAGGGCATAACTTACAACCCTTTCCCTGAGTGCAGGGGGGGGGTGGCACTCTCAAAGACCTAATTTCTAGATCTTTCTACTACGTTGAACAAAATAGCTATCTGAAAATTCTGATCGGATGTGTTTGGAGGAATGGTGGGCGTGAGAGGGGGTTAGTTACTCTCCAATCCCTTTCGACTATTACAAAGGGTACTAGCCCTCTAAATTTCGAACTGAATGAGCCCCTTTGGAAGTTTTACGACAACTCTATCTATAAAACCTTATATGCCCCCAGGGCAGAACTTACAACCTTTGCCCTTGGGGCTCTGAGGGGTTTGTCATCCTTAAATACATAATTTCCAGAACTTTCAACTACGTTGAACAAAATGGCTATCTCTAAACTTTGATTGAATGTTTTTGGGGAAATGGTGGGCGTAAGAGGGGTGTTAATTACTCTCCACTCACTTTCGACTATTAAAAAAAAAAGGCAATTTCAATTTCCAATCAAATGAGCCCTTTTTGAAATTTCTATAACAACTTTCTTTATAAACTTTATATGCCCCCAGGGCATAACTTACAACCCTTGCACTGAGGGCTTTGAGGAGGTTATCATCCTAAAAGACCTAATTTCAAGAACCTTCAACTACGTTGAACAAAATGGATATCTCAAAATTTTGATTGGATGTGTTTGGGAAAATGGTGGGCGTGAGAGGGGCGTTAGTCGCTGTTCAATCACTTTCAACTATTAAAAAAGGCTCTAGCTCTTTCAATTTCCAATTGAATGAGCCCTTTTGAAGTTTCTACGCTTTCAATAAAAACCTTATACGCCCCCAGGGCATAACTTACAACTCTTGCCCTGAGGGATATGGGGGAGGGGTTGTCATCCTTAAAGACCTAATTTCCAAAACTTTCAACTACGTTGAATAAAATGGCTATCTAAAATATTGATTAGATGTGTTTGGAGAAAAGATGGGCGTGAGAGGGGGGCTAGTTGCCTTCAAATCACTTTCGACAATTAAAAAGGGCACTAGCCCTTTGAATTTCCAATCGAATGAGCCCTTTTTCAAGTTTCTACGACAAAGATTTCAATAAAACCTTTTATGCCCCCAGGGCATAACTTATAACCCTTGCCCTGAAGACTGTGGGGGGAGTGTCCTGCTCAAAAGTACAATTCTCTGAACTTCGAACTGCGTGGAACAAGGGGTGTTAGATGCTTTCAAATCACTTTCGACTATTAAAAAGGGCATTAGCCATTTCAATTTCCAATCGAATGAGCCCTTTTTGAAGTTTCTACGACAACACGTTATATAAAAATCTTATATGCCCCCTGGGCATGATTTACAACCCTTGCCCTGAGGGCTGTGGGGGGGATGTCATCCTCAAATACCTAATTTCCAGAACTTAAAACTACGTTGAATAAAATGGCTATCTCAAAGTTTTGATTAGACGTTTTTAGGGAAAAGGTGGGCGTGAGAGGCGGGTTAGTTGCCCTCTAATCAATTTCGACTATTAAAAAAGGGCACTAGCCCTTTGAATTTCGAATCGAATGAGCCTTTTTTAAAGTTTCTACGACAACGCCTTCTATAAAAAACCTTATATGCCCCCAGGGCATAACTTACAACCCTTGCCCTAAGGGATGTGGGGGACTGTCCTCAAGAACATAATTTCTATCTGGAAATCAGCTACGCTGAACAAACTGGCTATCTCAAAATTTTGATTGGATGTGTTTCGGGAAATAGTGGGCGTGGAAGGGGTGTTAGTCGCCTTCCAATCACTTTCGACTATTAAAAAGAACACAAGCCACTCCAATTTCCAATTGAATGAGCGCTGTTCGAAGTTTCTATGACAACTTCTTCAATACGAAGTGCCCTGCTCTAAAGGAAAAAATTAATAAATAAGACATTATGCCAACTTCGTTCTTATATGCCCCCAGGGCATAACTTAAAATCCTTGCCCTGAGGGTTATGGGGGAGTGCCCTCCTCTTTACTTAGTCCCCGTTTCTTGTCTTGTTATCGAGTGTCCCCATTCTTTACTTAGGCAGCGCGATCGCGCTGCCTATGATTTATACATCAACTTTCTATATAAACCATATATGCCCCCAGGGCATAACTTACAACCCTTGCACTGAGGGCTCTGAGGGGGTCATCATCCTAAAATACCTAATTTCCAGAACGTTCAACTACGTTGAACAAAATGAATATCTCCTAATTTTGATTGGATGTGTTTTGGAAAATGGTGGGCGTGAGAGGGCCGTTAGTCGTTATCCAATCACTTTCAACTATTAAAAAAGGCACTAGCCCTTTCAATTTCCAACTGAATGAGCCCTTTTGAAGTTTCTACGACAACACTTTCAATAAAAACTTTATATGTCCCCAGGGCATAACTTCGAACCCTTGCCCTGAGGGCTGTGGGGGGAGGGGTTGTCATCCATAAAGACCTAATTTCCAAAACTTCCAACTAAGTTGAATAAAATGGCTATCTAAAAATTTTGATTGGATGTGTTTGGGGAAAAGGTGAGCGTGAGATGGGGGTTAGTTGCCCTTAAATCACTTTCGACTATTAAAAAGAGTTCTAGCCCTTTGAATTTCAAATCGAATGAGCCCTTTTTCAAGTTTCTACGACAAATATTCCAATAAAAACCTTATATGCCCCCAGGGCATAACTTATAATCTTTGCCCTGAGGGTTGTGGGGGAGTGTCTTCCTCAAAAATATATTTTCTATCCGGAAATCAACTACGCTGAAAAAAAGGGCTATCTCAGAATTTTCATTGGATGTGTTTGGGGGAATGATGGGCGTGGGGGGGGGCTAGTTTCCCTCCAATCACTTTCGACTATTAAAAAGGGCACTAGCCCTTTGAATTTCCAATCAAATGAGCTTTTTTCGAAGTTTCTACAACAACGCCTTCCTTAAAAACCTTATATACCCCCAGGGCCTCACTTAAAACCCTTGCCCTGAGGGCTCTGGGGGAGTGTCCTCCTCAAAAACATATTTTCTATTTGGAAATCAACTACGCAGAACATTATCGCTATCTCAAAATTTTGATTGTATGTGTTTGGGGGAATTATGGGCGTGGGGGGGGGGCTAGTTGCCCCTCAATCACTTTCGACTATTAAAAAGGGTACTAGCCCTTCAAATTTCCAATTGAATGAGCCTGTTTTGAAGTTTCTACGACAACGCCTTCTATAAAAACCTTATATGCCCCCAGAGCATAACTTAAAACCCTTGCCCTGAGGGTTGTGGGGGAGTTTCCTCCTCAAAAACATTTTCTATCTGGAAATCAACCACGCTGAACAAAATGGCTATCTCAAAATTTTGATTGGATGTGTTTGGGGGAATGATGGACGTGGGGGGACTTGTTGCCCTCCAATCACTTGCGACTATTAAAAAGGGCACTAGAACTCTCAATTTCCAGTCGAATGAGCCCCTTTTGAAGTTTCTACGACGACCCCTTCCATATGAAGTGCCCTGCTCTAAAAGAAAAAATAATAAATAATACATTGTGCCAACATCGTTCTTATATGCTATCAGGGCATAACTTAAAAACCCTTGGCCCGAGGGTTGTGGGGAGTGTCCTCCTCAAAAACATATTTTCTATCTGGAAATCAACTACGCTGAACAAAATGGCTATCTCAAAATTTTGATTGGATGTGTTTGGGAATGATGGGCGTGGGGGGGGGGGGGGGGGGCTAGTTGCCCTCCAATCACTTTTGACTATTAAAAAGGGTACTAGCCACTCCAATTTTTAAATCGAATGAGCCCTTTTCGAAGTTTCTACGACAACTCCTTCGATACGAAGTGCCCGGGTGGAGAAAAAAACAAACACATTTTGCCCACATCGTTCTTTACTTAGGCAGCACTAGCGCGCTACCTATGATTGTTTATCCTGCTTTCTCTTCGGCAGCTCAATTTTGTATATGGGAGAATTTTCCAGCAAAAATTTCTATAGGGGAGTTTTATGGGGGGGGGGGGATTTTCCACGAGATAATTTTTCAGGAGGGAATACGCCTAGCACCACTTTCAAGAAATACTGAAACTAGGTATCCCAATCTGTTGTAGGCAATGCAGGTTAGTATTTGTACACCGACAACATCCACACCATTCCAACAAATTTCGAAGTCTTCTTTTTTTTAGCCAGATTACGCATGTTTTCAATCACCGATACCTATGAAATTCCTATATAGAATACTACTTAACTATACATATAGCTTGATTCTATAAGTTCGATATTTACAATATCATCAGATCATATGCCCAAATAAGAAGAAGTCCAGACCTAGGTCTGGAACAGCAGCCTTAAAAATAAATAAGAATTAAGATTTTTAAGGTGTAAAATGAAAGAACTTGTTGTATGATTCGCCTGTGTTTACTCTGTATGTTTATTGCGAATGTACCCACCCTTCAGCTTTCCAAAAAGAAAACTATAGTATATTGCAGTGATATAACTAGTGACTTATTTGGCTGGTGCATTAAATAAATAGCCCAAAAGAGATTAAAGAGTATCATTATTTTCTTAACGTATATTTGGAATCGCAAAATGTCAAAATTAACTTTATAAAGAGCAAAGTGCCTCCCATAATACCCAAAGGTGAAATCAAAGCCATTGTACAAGCAATGACTGTGATAAGCTAAAAGTTAATAAGCTAAAAGCAATGATAAAAGTTAAATTGTCACCAATGTGTCAGGGTGACTTCATATGGAAAGAAGGCTTATTTGATTTGACTTTGTAGTTTTGGCTCCTTTTTAAGAGATCAAAAGTGATTGGAACTCATCCATCCAATCCAAAATGTTAATTCAGAAATTAATAACAGCTTGTTCACTAGGCTATAGTAATACACAAATAAAAAGCCGTAACTATTAAATCATGCTTCTGTTTATTCAATATCTCAAGATTTGAAAAAAAAATGTTTCAAAGACAGCCATGGGAAAATATTTTAAAAGGCACTCACTTTGAGCACAAAAATATAAAATCTTGTCATCTACCACTGTTCGGCTGATAGTAGCGAAGTGGGTATTATTTTTTTCCTTTTTTTTCACCAAGTCACATCGTATGGAAGGAGTTGTAACAGAACCTTTGGAGGGAACTCATTCAATTGAACATTCCAGAGCCTTTTTTAAGAATTTGCATCCTGTCTGTCTAAGAGGCACATCTGCAGGATCTTAAGAATTGCTCGTGATGTAAAATTGAAACTTTGAACGCCTGGTGAGGGGATTTAAGAACACATAAAAAGTAACTAGACGCCTGGCCAGTGACATCAAAGATACACCATCTCCCTCAAAATATCTCAGGAACAGCTGAAGGTATTAAGTGGAAACTTTCGTTACCTGTGAAGGGTTTTTTGAACTAACCAAACGACTCAATGTGCATCAACATTGTCGAAAGGACGTATCCGCAATATCTCAGAAATGGCTAAAGATTTTAAGTTGAAACTTTCAGGGGAAGTGAAAGTAAATCATAAGACTCTGTATTTATCCAGACGGTCAAAAGGCCTACCCGCAGTATCTTAGGAGCCTCTACGGGCATAAAGCTAAATGTTTAGTCCAAACTTTCAATACATTTTGAGATGAATGTTGATATAAATCATAGGACACTATATACATCTAACGTGTCAAAAAGTCAAACCTGTGTTACCTTAGGAATTGCTAATGGTGTTATGTTGGAACTTTCAGTCTATATTGAGAAAAAGGTTAAACTAAATCAAAAGACACTATCAGCCTCCATATGTTCAAAACTGCGCATCTGCAATATCATAGAATCAGCTAATGATATTAAGTAGAAAATTACATGAAATATGGAACTAAATCAAAGGACAATAATATTTGCATCAAGAATGTCAAAAGGACACATGTGCATCATCTTCGGAATAGTTAAATATATCAAGTTGAAACTGTCAGGCTATAATGAACTTAATCAAAAGGCATTAATTGCAGCTTGGTGCTTAAGAGGGAGTATCTTCAATATCTTAGGAGTGACGAAACCTCCAGGGGATGTTGAGAGGGGGGGGGGTGAACTAAACCAAAAGATACGAGTATCTTGGTTGTAGAAAAGGCTTGTCTTCAATGTTTCTTGGACTGCCAAATGCGTTAAGTTAGCCTTTGATAGGGATTTTGAGGGAAATATCCAACTAAATCAAAAGGGTTAAAGTTCATTCAGGTTGTCAAAATAGAATAGATGCAATATCTTAAGAATGGAATAGGGTATTAAGTTGAAGCTTTCAGGGAAACTTGAGGGCAACGTAAAATTAAATCAAAAGACTATGCATATCTAGATCATCAAAAGTGTGTCTGAGCTAAAAACACCCCAGGAACAACTAAGGGCATTACCTTTGGACTTTCAGGATATGTTATTGGGGGTGCTGAGCTAAATTGAAAGAAACTGTGCTTTCAGGTGGTCAAAAGGGTGCTTCTGCAATGTGTCATGAATGACTAAGGTAATTTGGTTGACACTTTTAGGGCATGTTAGAGAGGATTTTGAACTAAATAAAAGATACTACGTGCATCCTGGTTACCAAAATGGTATATTTTCAGCTTCAAAACGGGCAAGGGTGTCAATTTCGAACTTCTAGGGACTTTTTAGGATATATAGAATCAAATCAAAAACAGTTTTTGCATCCATGTTTGCAAAGGGAGCAATTTTGACGAGGATTTTCAAATAAAGCATAAGACATTATGTGCATTTTGAACTACTTCTACCACTAGTATTAGGACTACTACTAATTGAAACTGTGAAACTTTCAGGGCCAGCTGAGGGGGATGTTGAACTAGCCAAAAGATATTATTTGTATCTAGGTTAACTAAAGGGCGTACCTTCTGTATCTCAGGCATAGATTCAAGGGCTAAAGTGACCCAGTGAAACTGTGAGTGAATGTTGGACCAAAAGATCTATTAGGTCTTAAATTAAATACCCCAAAGGCATCCCTGAGAAGTTTTGTATGCACCCTTTTGACAGCCTGCATACACATAGTGCGTTTGATTTAGTTCAACATCCTCCTCAAAATTTCCCTGGAAGCTTCACTTTATTACCGCCTTTTGTAGAGGTCTTAGCAGAAGTAGTATTAGCGGTAGCAAAAATGGTTTTAGTAGTGGCACTATGAACAAAGTGCCTTCTAGTTAGTTCAATATCTCCCTCAACAACCTCTGAAAGTTTTAACTTAATACCCTAAGTCGTTCCTGAGACTTAAAACCCTTACCTCAAAAGCTGTGTACTGAACTAAATATCAGTTTCAAAAATTAAATGGTTAGTCTTTGGGGGAGGGCCGTAGAAAGGGGTTTAGTCCTCCAATCACCTACTCTTAAAAAAGGCTCTGGAATATTCAATTGAATGAGTTCCCTCCAAAGGTTCTGTTACAACTCCTTCCATACGATGTGACTTGGTGAAAAAAAGAAAAAAAAAAATAATACATAAAGCCCACTTCGCTACTATCAGCCGAACAGTGGTAGATGACAAGATTTATATATTGTGTGCTCAAAGTGAGTGCCTTTTAAAACATTTTTCTCATGGTTGTTTTTGAAACATTTTTTTTCAAATCTTGAGATATTAAATAAACAGAAGCATGATTTAAAAGTTACGGTTTTTTATTTGTGTATTACTATAGCCTAGTGAACAAGCTGTTATTAATTTCTGAATTAACAATTTGGATTGGATGGATGAGTCCCAATCATTTTTGATCTCTTTAATAGATCAACACAACCTGGCTAACTAGTAGTAACACAAGTGGTATCCCTAGTTTAGGGAGTTACAGTAGCAGTAAAAATTGTAGAAGCTTTTCATAATATGGGAACTGTCTTTTTATTTTGTTCAACAGGCCAGAAAGTTTGAACTTAACATTCTTAGCCGTCTGTACGGTATGGCACATACACCCTTTTGATAACTAAGACAAATGCACCGTCAATTTTTGCTTTAATCCCCTCCATAAACTAATTGACGTTTCACCTTAATATTTTTGTCTATTCTGACACACAGGGCCGGGTTTAAAGTTTTGACACTTCTAGCCCAAGTGTTTTTGCCACTCCGTTTTTGCAAGATTTTTAGGAAAATCCCAGAAAATTCGGGTATAGTGGACGCACTGACGACAACGCAACTAACGAGCCAAAAGTAATGAAAGAGAGGGGTGATACCGAACTCTCAGCTGCTATGCTTGGGAGACTGTGTTAGAGTCCCTGTGTTGTCTTAAAATCACTTTTCTGTGAATAGGCAACGCGGCAACGGAGTGCACCTGTCACTTTGACGATAATCACATCAGTCCAGTTTTGGTTAAGAAAAAAAATCCCTCAAGTGACAATTTATTGCACCCCTTGGCGTTGTGCGCCCCTAGGCCTAGTGAGCCTATTGGTAAATCCAGGCCTGCCGACACACCAAGGATAAAACATACCCCTGTATCCCAATAAAAAACCCTATACGTAGACAATAGGAGAAACCATATAATCTACAACCCTGGCTCCAGGGGATCTAGTTATCCCGGAAACATAGTTGTTGGACATTCCATCTATTTTGAATAAAATAGCTATCTTAAAATTTTGATAAGTGGGGAGGCGAGAATAGGGTATCTAAAATGGCGAGGGGGGGGGAGAAGGCTATCCTATGGTCACTTTTGACTTTTAAAAAGTACACAGGAACTTTCAATGTTCAATCGAATGAACTTTCAAAGTTTTCACCTTCCAACCTTCCCGCCTCTGCCCTTGGGGCTCTGAGGGGTTTGTCATCCTTAAATACATAATTTCCAGAACTTTCAACTACGTTGAACAAAATGGCTATCTCTAAACTTTGATTGAATGTTTTTGGGGAAATGGTGGGCGTAAGAGGGGGGTTAATTACTCTCCACTCACTTTCGACTATTAAAAAGGGCAATTTCAATTCCAATCAAATGAGCCCTTTTTGAAATTTCTATAACAACTTTCTTTATAAACTTTATATGCCCCCAGGGCATAACTTACAACCCTTGCACTGAAGGCTTTGGGGGGGTTATCATCCTAAAAGACATAATTTCAAGAACCTTCAACTACGTTGAACAAAATGGATATCTCAAAATTTTGATTGGATGTGTTTGGGAAAATGGTGGGCGTGAGATGGGCGTTAGTCACTCTTCAATCACTTTCAACTATTAAAAAAGGCACTAGCCCTTTCAATTTCCAATTGAATGAGCCCTTTTGAAGTTTCTACGGTTTCAATAAAAAACCTTATACGCCCCCAGGGCATAACTTACAACCCTTGCCCTGAGGGATGTGGGGGGGGGGTTGTCATCCTTAAAGATCTAATTTTCAACACTTTCAACTACGTTGAATAAAATGGCTATCTAAAATATTGATTGGATGTGTTTGGAGAAAAGATGGGCGTGAGAGGGGGGTTAGTTGCCTTCAAATCACTTTCGACAATTAAAAAAGGGCACTAGCCCTTTGAATTTCTAATCGAATGAGCTCTTTTTCAAACTTCTACGACAAAGATTTCAATAAAAAACCTTTTATGCCCCCAGGGCATAACTTATAACCCTTGCCCTGAAGACTGTGGGGGGAGTGTCCTGATCAAAGGTATAATTTTCTGAACTTTGAACTGCGTGGAACAAAATGGCTATCTCAAAATCTTTATTAGATATTCTTGGGAAATGGTGGGCGTGGATGGGGTGTTAGATACTTTCAAATCACTTTCGACTATTAAAAAGGGCATTAGCCATTTCAATTTCCAATCGAATGAGCCCTTTTTGAAGTTTCTACGACAACGCGTTATATAAAAATCGTATATGCCCCCTGGGCATGATTTACAACCCTTGCCCTGAGGGCTGTGGGGGGTTGTCATCCTCAAATACCTAATTTCCAGAACTAAAACTACGTTGAATAAAATGGCTATCTCATAGTTTTGATTAGATGTTTTTGGGAAAAGGTGGGCGTGAGAGGCGGGTTAGTTTGCCCTCTAATCAATTTCGACTATTAAAAAGGGCACTAGCCCTTTGAATTTTCAATCGAATGAGCCTTTTTTAAAGTTTCTACGACAACGCCTTCTATAAAAAAACCTTATATGCCCCCAGGGCATAACTTAAAACCCTTGCCCTAAGGGCTGTGGGGGACTGTCCTCAAGAACATAATTTCTATCGGTAAATCAGCTACGCTGAACAAAATGGCTATCTCAAAATTTTGATTGGATGTGTTTCGGGAAATAGTGGGCGTGGAAGTGGTGTTAGTCGCCTTCAAATCACTTTCGACTATTAAAAAGAGCACAAGCCACTCCAATTTCCAATTGAATGAGCGCTGTTCGAAGTTTCTATGACAACTTCTTCGATACGAAGTGCCCTGCTCTAAAGGAAAAAATTAATAAATAAGACATTATGCCAACATCGTTCTTATATGCCCCCAGGGCATATAACTTAAAATCCTTGCCCTGAGGGTTGTGGGGGAGTGCCCTCCTCTTTACTTAGTCCCCGTTTCTTGTCTTGTTATCGAGTGTCCCCATTCTTTACTTAGGCAGCGCAATCGCGCTGCCTATGATTTATACATCAACTTTCTATATAAACCATATATGCCCCCAGGGCATAACTTACAACCCTTGCACTGAGGGCTCTGAGGGGTCATCATCCTAAAATACCTAATTTCCAGAACGTTCAACTACATTGAACAAAATGGATATCTCAAAATTTTGATTGGATGTGTTTTGGAAAAAGGGGGCGTGAGAGGGGCTTTAGTCGTTATCCAATCACTTTCAACTATTAAAAAAGGCACTAGCCCTTTCAATTTCCAACTGAATGAGCCCTTTTGAAGTTTCTACAACGCTTTAAATAAAAAAACTTTATATGTCCCCAGGGCATAACTTAGAACCCTTGCCCTGAGGGCTGTGGGGGGAGGGGTTGTCATCCTTAAAGACCTAATTTCCAAAACTTTCAACTAAGTTGAATAAAATGGCTATCTAAAAATTTTGATTGGATGTGTTTGGGGGAAAGGTGAGCGTGAGAGGGGTTTAGTTGCCCTTAAATCACTTTCGACTATTAAAAAGGGTTCTAGCCCTTTGAATTTAAAATCGAATGAGCCCTTTTTCAAGTTTCTACGATAAATATTTCAATAAAAACCTTATATGCCCCCAGGGCATAACTTATAATCCTTGTCCTGAGGGTTGTGGGGGAGTGTCCTCCTCAAAAATATATTTTATATCTGAAAATCAACTACGCTGAACAAAATGGCTATCTCAAAATTTTTATTGGATGTGTTTGGGGGAATAATGGGCGTGGGGAGGGGGCTAGTTTCCCTCCAATCACTTTCGACTATTAAAAAGGGCACTAGCCCTTTGAATTTCCAATCAAATGAGTTTTTTTTTAAGTTTCTACAACAACGCCTTCTTTTAAAACCTTATATACCCCCAGGGCCTAACTTAAAACCCTTGCCCTGAGGGCTCTGCTCAAAAACATATTTTTTATCTGGAAATCAACTACGCTGAACAAAATGGCTATCTCAAAATTTTGATTGGATGTGTTTAGGGAAATGATGGGCATAGGGGGGGACTAGTTACCCTCCAATCACTTTCGACTAATAAAAAGGGCACTAGCTCTTTGAATTTCCAATCGAATAAGCCTTTTTTGAAGTTTCTACGACTACGCCTTCTATAAAAACCTGATATGCCCCCAGGGCATAACTAAAACCTTGCCCTGGGGGTTGTGTAAGAGTGTCCTCCTCAAAAACATATTTTCTATTTGGAAATCAACTACGCGAAACAAAATGGCTATGTCAAAATTTTGATTGTATGTGTTTGGGGGATTGATGGGCGTGGGGGGGGGGGGGGGGGCTAGTTGCCCCTCAATCACTTTCGACTATTAAAAAGGGTACTAGCCCTTCAAATTTCCAATTGAATGAGCCTGTTTTGAAGTTTCTACGACAACGCCTTCTATAAAAACCTTATATGCCCCCAGAGCATAACTTAAAACCCTTGCCCTGAGGGTTGTGGGGGATTTTCCTCCACACAAAAACATTTACTATCAGGAAATCAACCACGCTGAACAAAATGGCTATCTCAAAATTTTGATTGGATGTGTTTGGGGGAATGATGGGCGTGGGGGAACTTGTTGCCCTCTAATCACTTGCGACTATTAAAAAGGGCACTAGAACTCTCAATTTCCAGTCGAATGAGCCCCTTTTGAAGTTTCTACGACGACCCCTTCCATATGAAGTGCCCTGCTCAAAAAGAAAAAATAATAAATAATACATTGTGCCAACATCGTTCTTATATGCCATCAGGGCATAACTTAAAACCCTTTCCCAGAGGGTTGTGGGGGAGTGTCCTCCTCAAAAACATATTTTCTATCTGGAAATCAACTACGCTGAACAAAATGGCTATCTCCAAATTTTGATTGGATGTGTTTGGGGGAATGATGGGCGTGGGGGGGCTAGTTGCCCTCCAATCACTTTTGACTATTAAAAAGGGCACTAGCCACTCCAATTTTCAATCGAATAAGCCCTTTCGAAGTTTCTACGACAACTCCTTCGATACGAAGTGCCCGGGTGGAGAAAAAAAACAAACACATTTTGCCCACATCGTCTAGGTATCCCAATCTGTTGTAGGCAATGCAGGTTAGTATTTGTACACCGATAACATCCACACCATTCCAACAAATTTCAAAGTCTTCTTTTTTTAGCCAGATTACGCATGTTTTCAATCACCGATACCTATGAAATTCCTATATAGAATACTACTTAACTATACATATAGCTTGATTCTATAAGTTCGATATTGACAATATCATCAGATCATATGCCCAAATAAGAAGAAGTCCAGACCTAGGTCTGGAACAGCCTTAAAAATAAATAAGAATTAAGATTTTTAAGATGTAAAATGAAAGAACTTGTTGTATAATTCGCCTGTGTTTACTCTGTATGTTTATTGCGTATGTACCCACCCTTCAGCTTTCCAAAAAGAAAACTATAGTATATTGCAGTGATATAACTAGTGACTTATTTGGCTGGTGCATTAAATAAATAGCCCAAAAGAGATTGAAGAGTATCATTATTTTCTTAACGTATATTTGGAATCGCAAAATGTCAAAATTAACTTCATAAAGAGGAAAGTGCCTCCCATAATACCCAAAGGTGAAATCAAAGCCATTGTACAATCAATGACTTAATAAAAGTTAAATTGTCACCAATGTGTCAGGGTGACATCATATGGAAAGAAGGCTTATTTGATTTGACATTGTAGTTTTGGCTCCTTTTTAAGAGATCAAAAGTGATTGGAACTCATCCATCCAATCCAAAATGTTAATTCAGAAATTAATAATAGCTTGTTCACTAGGCAATAGTAATACAAAAATAAAAAACCGTAACTATTAAATCATGCTTCTGTTTATTCAATATATCAAGATTTGAAAAAATATGTTTCAAAAAACAACCATGGGAAAATGTTTTAAAAGGCACTCACTTTGAGCACAAAAATATAAAATCTTGTCATCCACCACTGTTCGGCTGATAGTAGCGAAGTGGGCTTTATGTATTAATTTTTTTTTTCTTTTTTTTCACCAAGTCAGATCGTATGGAAGGAGTTGTAACAGAACCTTTGGAGGGAACTCATTCAATTGAACATTCCAGAGCCTTTTTTTAAGAATTTGCATCCTGTCTGTCATGTTAGAGAGGATTTTCGGGCATGTTTTAGGCATGTTAGAGAGGATTTTGAACTAAATAAAAAAGATACTACGTGCATCCTGGTTACCAAAATGGTATATTTTCAGCTTCAAAACGGCCAAGGGTGTCAATTTCGAACTTCTAGCTTTTTAGGATATGTAGAATCAAATCAAAAACACTTTTTGCATCCATGTTTGCAAAAGGGAGTAATTTTGACGAGGATTTTCAACTAAATCATAAGACATTATGTGCATTTTGAACTACTTCTACCACTAGTATTAGTACTACTACTAATTGAAACTGTGAAACTACTTGAAACTTTCAGGGCAAGCTGAGGGGGATGTTGAACTAGCCAAAAGACATTATTTGTATCTAGGTTGACTAAAGGGCGTATCTTCTGTATCTCAGGCATAGATTCAAGGGCTAAAGTGACCCACTGAAACTGTGAGTGAATGTTGGACCAAAAGATCTATTAGGTCTTAAATTAAATACCCCAAGGCATCCCTGAGAAGTTTTGTATGCACCCTTTTGACAGCCTGCATATACACATAGTGCGTTTTGATTTAGTTCAACATCCTCCTCAAAATTTCCCTGGAAGCTTCACTTTATTACCGCCTTTGTAGAGGTCTTAGCAGAAGTAGTATTAGCAGTAGAAATAATGGTTTTAGTAGTGGCACTATGAACAAAGTGCCTTCTAGTTAGTTCAATATCTCCCTCAATAACCTCTGAAAGTTTTAACTTAATACCCTAAGTCGTTCCTGAGACTTACAACCCTTACCTCAAAAGCTGTGTACTGAACTAAATATCAGTTTCAAAAATTAAATGGTTTGTCTTTGGGGGAGGGCCGTAGAAAGGGGTTTAGTCCTCCAATCACTTACTCTTAAAAAGGCTCTGGAATGTTCAATTGAATGAGTTCCCTCCAAAGGTTCTGTTACAAGTCCTTCCATACGATGTGACTTGGTGAAAAAAAGAAAAAAATAATACATAAAGCCCACGTCGCTACTATCATGAGCCGAACAGTGGTAGATGACAAGATTTTATATTTTTGTGCTCAAAGTGAGTGCCTTTTAAAACATTTTTCTTATGGTTGTTTTTGAAACATTTTTTTTCAAATCTTGAGATATTAAAATAAACAGAAGCACGATTTAATAGTTACGGTTTTTTATTTGTGTATTACTATAGCCTAGTGAACAAGCTGTTATTAATTTCTGAATTAACATTTTGGATTGGATGGACGAGTTCCAATCATTTTTGATCTCTTTAATAGATCATGGCTAACTAGTAGTAACACAAGTGGTATCCCTAGTTTACGGAGTTACACTAGCAGTAAAAATTGTAGAAGCTTTTCATAATATGAGAACTGTCTTTTTATTTTGTTCAACAGGCCAGAGAGTTTGAATTTAACATTCTTAGCCTTCTGTACGGTATGACACATGCACCCTTTTATAACTAAGACAAATGCACCGTCGTTTTGTTTGCTTTAATCCCCTCCCTAAAACTAATTGACGTTTCACCTTAATATTTTTGTCCATTCTGACACACAGGGCTTTAAAGTTTTGACACTTCTAGCCCAAGTGTTTTTGCCACTCCGTTTTTGCAAGATTTTTAGGAAAATCCCAGAAAATTCGGGGATAGTGGACGCACTGACGACAACGTAACTAATGAGCCAAAAGTAATGAAAGAGAGGGGTGATACCGAACTCTCAGCTGCTATGCTTGGGAGACTGTGTTAGAGTTCCTGTGTTGTCTTAAAATCACTTTTCTGTGAATAGGCAACGCGGCAACGGAGTGCACCTGTCACTTTGACGATAATCACATCAGTCCACTTTTGGTTAAGAAAAAAAAAAAATCCCTCAAGTGACAATTTATTGCACCCCTTGGCGTTGTGCGCCACTAGGTCTAGTGGGCCTATTGGTAAATCCAGGCCTGCCGACACACCAAGGATAAAACATACCCCTGTATCCCAAAAAAAAAAACCCTATACGTAGAAAATAGGAGAATCCATATAATCTACAACCCTGGCTCCAGGGGATCTTGTTATCCCCGGAAACATAGTTGTTGGACATTCCATCTATTTTGAATAAAATAGCTATCTTAAAATTTTGATCAGTGGGGAGGCGAGGATAGGGTATCTAAAATCGCGAATGGGGGGGACGGCTATCCTATGATCACTTTTGACTTTTTAAAAAGTACACAGGAACTTCCAATGTTCAATCGAATGAACTCCTTCCAAATTTTCTATGACAACTCCCATAAGAAGTGACATTGTGAAGAAATAAAACATAAAGCTCACTTAACTCTATTTAGGCAGAGCTTGAGCTCTTTATGACATTAAAATTGCAGTGTTTACCCTAAAAGTTAGTTAATCAGTGTCGAAACGAACCATATATTGGGATGAAACTTTTCTTACGTGTGTCACACCCAAAGAGTCCTTTGCCTTATTGAGTTCTTTGGTATCGAGACAATGTGGAGATCTTCAAGAATCTTTTCTTGTATATAACACATGGATAAAGCTCTCCCCAGTATGGATTCGTTGGTTTTCAGATAAATCAAAATAAGTAGGGAATCATTTGTTACAAATGCAATATTCAGAAGATTTTCCCACGGCATGACTTTCTTTTGTGGTGAGATAGCTGACCAGCAGTGCGGTATCTCATCTTGCATATATCGCACATGTAAGGTTTCTCCCCAGTATGAATTCTTTGGTGGGCAGCAAAATAAGTTTTTGTGGTGAATCGGTGTTTACAAATACCGCATTGAAAAGGTTTTACCCCAGTATGAGTTCTTTGGTGTACAGATAATGCGGAACTTGTGCGGAATCTTTTTTTGCACACATCACACATGTATGGTTTTTCACCTCTGTGGATTCTTTGATGAACATCCAAACTGGCCTTTTGGGTAAAAGTTTTCTTGCAAGCATCACACTCATAAAATATTTTCTTGGTATGAACCAACTTTTTCCTAGTATGAACCCTCATATGTATTGACAAACGACCATTTGGGTAATATTTGCTACACACTGGGCACTTATACAACTGCTTTGTGCTAGGTAATATTTTGGTCGTACCACTTTCAATGTCTCTTGGCTCTGTCTCAGGGTCCTCCTGGTTTGAGACACTGAATTCATCGAAACAAGAGGTGTTAACTGCTGCCTCATATTTGTAGTCTGACTCTGTACATTGTTTTAACAGGTATATTTGAAAAACTTTGCATGGACGGAATATTATTTGTTTGTTTGAATGGGCCAGTCAGGGGCGATGATGCATTAGTGACACCTAGAAAAAATATTCAGAAAATTTTAGAGATTATACAGGTTATTGTACAGACTATAATACAATTGTTGGTTTTGGCTATTTTGCATTTGAAACATACATGTATTTTATATTTTTTCCTCTTTGAATCACAAAAAATTACTAAGGAATTGATTCAAATATGTCTTCTTCTCGGACAAACAGAAAGCATTCATCAACAGCAGGAAGACTATATTCCAAGAACTTCGGTTGCAATGCAATCAGCAAATGCAATAGGGCTATTGCAATGGATATTTATTGTTTTTTTCTGCTTTTATAAACATGCTCAAATTGTCAAAGAACACACTTAGAACAAGTTGTCATGAGTGAACTTCCATCTACTGTTCGATTGTTCTTCATTTTATATCATTTACCAAATTTAAGTGATAAAAGCTGACAATTCAATAATCTGGAACAAAGTACTAGCAAAACACATGAAAATCGTTGCAAGGTCATTGATGGGTGTTGTATACCAAAACTGTTCCAAAATTTTTAGTCAACTCGAATTTGAGCAAAGGAATTATCTTTAGAGACATTCCAGGAGAAATGAGAAAAAGAATTTCATCCTATTTAGGCATTAACACAGAATTTATGCTTCCAAAAAAGTCATTACGATTACTTTATAATAAAATATAAGCTTGTGAGAGATAATTACAGCTACCATCACATAAATGTATTTAGTGGTTGAGAACACATATGTACTTTTTGTGTCTATGAACTAATCTTTTTGCCTCAATTAATCTAAGTTTGTGATTGAAACTTGTGAGTTTTTGAGCAAAAAAAAGAAAAAAAAGTAAGATTCAACAAGTTGCTTATACTTTTATTTCAGGTGTATAATTGATAAAAAAATACAAAACTATGAATTATTATGGATCTAAAAATTTAAAAGCTCTCAGAAATTCTAAGGAAACATAAAAAAGACTTCCTGTAAAGCTTATGAAACAGAATATTTAATTCAAAAAACTCTTTATCATCACTGTAAAACACGACTTTTACTACTGAAAAACGATTCCAAGAAAAACAAAAACAAGTACACTGAAGAAAACATAATACCATTAATACTTTGTCACCCTATTGCTCTTTACTTATGCAACACTATCATGCCACCTATGATAAAAGGTGTATTTCCTTAACTTATATAACATACTATTCAATTAGATTCAACAGAAGTTACTTATTTTAATACAAAGAAATATACCTGGATCATTTAAAGCCATTTCATAGAAGCCAAACTTAGGGCTTTCCGCAGGCTCTGAAAGGAAAAATCTGGTTTTCAGAGTATCATTATGATTAGGTTGGGGGTTAAAATCAGTTATTCCAGAGATCTCATCCTCAGCTTCTAAAAAAAGAAGATATATACATATGGACATATGTATAGCAATCTAACTAGCATTGATTAATATTAGCGTGACGGAAATAAGAAGTTTTTAATCTGTTCTTAAGACATTCATTAAACTGGTTCTTTTCAAATGAAAAATCTGCAGCCAATGGCAATTTCAAATATTAGTTACAAGTAAAAATTCTTCAGAATAGAAACTCCACTGGGACTCAGTTACAACCATGCCCCTCAAAAAGTAATAATAAAAGCAATTACTGTCTGTTTGTGATATCATATTATACTTATCCCAAATATAGAATAAGCTGAGACCACCCCAATCTCTTACTCTTAAAAATAAAATCTGTTTTTCACCACAGTTTTATGATTATAGAAAAAATCACTGCACTGGATACTACCATCTCTGCAGCAAGAAGAGTGTTGCAATCCCAAACACATTCCCCAAATGAAGGGAGGTAACAAGACAAAACATATATTGGTTTTCAATGGATTGTATCATGGTTGCAGCGACAGCTGCAACCTAGTAAAGAGCGAACAACAGCCCATAGTAACCAAAAGTTAAAAAAACACGTTTTGAAAAAAAATTGCACTGTGAAAAGAAATTGCCATCTGGCACTGAACCGGAATAGTAACACTTGTTTAGTTTAATCTTAAAATCAAAAATTTATTGCGAAAGGAAATTTATGGTGATTTCGAAAAAGAGCCTGAAACCCCTCGAAAATGGTGTCAGATCAAAATAAGTGTATGACTGGAATCAGCATAGTCGAAAACTTTTTACAGGGAAATTACAGTCCCCCTTCTTGAACAACAAAGAAAATCACTTTTTTGCATTGGTAGCACTTATCTGTCTTCCATTTTTTATTCTTTTTTTTCTAGCAGGGCTAGGGGGTGGCCAGAGCATCATAGAGAGATGTGTAATAGTTCATTCGAAAGAGAATTAAATTTTTAAGTGCCCTTTTTAAGTGACCAAAAAGATTGGAGGGCAACTAGCCCCCCCCCCTCCCCCCAAAGTCATCCAATCAAAATTTTTAGATAGCCATTTTTTTTCAATATAGTTCAAAGGTCCAATGTCTATGGTTTTAGTGATGATATGACTCACCATAGCCCCTGGAGAAAAGGCTGTACGCTGTATTGGTATCGGACGTATCGATATCAAGCATATCGGTATGGGCGTATTGTTATTGGGTGTTTTGGTATCGCCTGTATCTTAAACAAATTATTAGTAGCTCATATAAAAGATATTGTTCATATATACGTCCTTCCTTCCTATAAATTTCACCATCAGCAAGTTCCAAATCATGGTTGCAGCGGCAGCTGCAACCTAGTAAAGAGCGAACAACAGCCCATAGTAACCAAAAGTGAAAAAACGCGTTTAAAAAAAACTGCCTTTTAAAAAATTGCCATCTGATACTGAATCAGGAATGGTAACTATTGTTTCGGTTAATCTTAAAAGCAAAAGTTTATTGCGAAAAAAAATTTATGGTGATTTCGAAAAAGAGCCTGAAACCCCTTGAAAATGGCATCAGAGCAAAATGAAAAGTGTACCATTACAATCAGCATTGTCCAAAACCTTTTGTAGGATAATTACGGTCCCCCACATTGAACACCAAGGAAAATCACTTTTTTGCATGGGTAGCACTGATGTTTCACCAGCGCAAACGAATGACCAGAACATCATAGAGATGTTTAATGGCTCAATAGAATGAAAAATTAATTTTTCGAGTGCCCTTTTTAAGTTCCCAAAAAGATTGGAGGGCAAATAGCCACCCCCCTCCCCCCAAAGTAGTCCTATAAAAGTTTTGAGATAGCAATTTTGTTTAACATAGTTCAAAGGTCCAATATATATGGTTTTGAAGATGATATGGCCCTCCATAGTCCCATATGTGGTATCGGGCGCGTATCGATGTCGCGCGTATCGGTATCGGGGCGTATTGGTATCGCATGTATCGTATCGGGAATATCGGTATCGGTAACTCAGCTGGCATTGACGGATTGAATCTTCGTGCATTCAGAGCAGTTATGACTTACCTTCTACCCTGTTTGCTTCCTATCATAAACGTCTCACTACAAACTTGAACATTACCGGACGTCTTAAAAGAAGCGAAAGTAATCCCACTGAATAAAGGAGGTGTGAAGTCGAACATATAAAACTGGAGACGAATTTCAATCCTACCGTTATACTCTAAGATAATAGAGAAAATAATACACCGTCGTTTGTATGCTTTTTGACAAAAAACGGACTTATTTCGGAAACACAACTTGGATTCGGGAAGAATCACTCGACGTCCCATGCTGTGCAGTACCTGTCGGATTTAGTGAATACTCATCTTGAAAAAGGTGAACTTGCTCTTACAGTATTTGTGGATTCTGAAAAGGCATTTGATATAGTATATTTTAATATTTTTATAACGTAGATTAGAATGTTTGGGCGTCAGAGATTTACATCTGAAGTGGTTTGAAAGTTTTTTAACTGGAAGGTCTGTTAGAGTTACGTTAAATGATGTTATTTCTGGTCAGTATTTTATGAAAAGTGGTGTTCCGCTGGGTTCTGTTCTAGGCCCACTGCTTTACCTTATTTATGTTGTTACGATGAGATTCTACCTGCCGGGTGCTTCCCTTACTTCGTTTACAAATTATACTGCTCTTACTTTTTCTAGTCGTTGTGTTGAACCTCTTATAGTACAGGAATAATAAGGTTTGACAGGAGGAACAAATTGATAAAGTAATGCTTTCTTCCCTATCCAGAGCAGAAAAATCGCTGAATAACATATCCAAAATCTCCATCTCTAACTCGTTGCGAAATTAGATTTTTTTTTTGCCGTTTTTTTGTTTATTAATTTTTTATTTTTTGGGGGAAAACAATGAAATATCACGAAACTGGTGTTTGATATGTCTTTCTGTATCAGATTTAAAAGCTGAAACGATATCTGATGTTAGTTTCTCCGAAATGTCAAAAAATAAATAAAAAATACTCTGTTTTTGAACAAAAATGAACAAATTTTAACGTTATAGTTAAAAAAAAAAAACAAGCGTTCGATAGAAGTTTCTAGATCAGTTCTGAGTTGACAAATTAGGTTTTCTGAGATACTTCAAGATCTTTTTAATACCCATCCTCCCCACCCTTCCCCAAAACCTTGCTCTGCCCAGGCATTTGAGGTCAAAATCCATTCACCTTCATCACAATTAAAAACGACGTGGTAAAAATTATTTGTAATAAAACGTGAGAAAATCGCACATCAGATTGATCAAAGGAACAAAAATCACAGGGAAAATTACATCACAGGCTGTAACTCATCCTCAGAAAATTCATCTTCTTGACACTTCGCGTTGTTGCACAAAACTCCTCTATATACTCGATAAGCTATGGCGCATTCCAGGCCATTTTTCTTGCAGGAACATCTCTCATTGTCGCAACCATCATCTCGGCAAGAACACTTCACTGTCTTTAGAAGATGAGGTGGAGCAGCGGGGAGGTCCGTCATTTTTGGCTCTCTAAAACTTCGTTGCCTTGAAGATTCCATCCCCAGCTTAGGGGGTCAACCGTGTTCCCTAGTTAAATCTGAACCTGGCTGTAGACTCGGAACGAGTGATACTGCGCTGCCATCATAGTCGGAGGCACCTCTTGTGGGTGTGCGAATGAGGTGGCAGTATTGACTTTCCTCTGGAAAACTTGGTTCCTGGCAGTGTCAAGACTTGGCAGATCCTCGCAGTTGTAGAGTATCAGCAAAGCTTTCTCTCCAGCCACAGCTATCTCATCATGAGATACAGATTTTTTGTTTAACAGGGTACCGGCGTCTCTGAAAGTCGAGCTGGATAACAATAGCTGAAGAGCTTTTCCTTTTCCGATGCCATAAAGGTGCGATGTTGTGTCGCAACTCAGTACAGCGTGACCTGACAACCATCCCAAGCTGATCATTCACTTCCAAATTTCGCTTCCTGCGAGAAGTAAACTCGATTTGAACTTGTGTCTACATGACAGATGAGGAGGACGAGAACATCCGTGTCATCAGCAACCACAATGGTGTTGCTATGGAGTGCAGTTTCCGTAGCCTTCTTCACTATGTCTAGATCAGCATCTCCTTCAGAATGGTATACATCGCAACCGCTGGCTACCAGAGCGTTTCCAAGAATCTTTAGAAAAGGCGATTTGTTCTCCTTGCATGAAAGAAACTCCTATTTCTTCACGCAAAGATTCAGACTTCGGTAAATAGCACTTCGCCGCCAACAGATCCAGCTCGAAACAAATGGGTTGCATCTTTGATTGACGGACCGCCGTCGTATCCGTCGAAGACGACAACTGCACGGGGATACTTTTTTTCGACGTAATGAATGTACAAAGACATGATAGCTTTGTATGTGGAAGCGCCCTTCCACGGGATCCGACGGAGAAGGGTGCCCCCGTCAAAGACGAAGCTGATAATTCCCGCGCCGGTCTTGGGGACTGAGCACCAAACCCACATGACTGATAAACTGCTTTTGCTAGCTCGGGCTTGTTGGCCTTTCGCATGAATCCGTTTCTTTCGAAAAGAGCAGAAGGAATGGTACAGAGCTCAAACTTGAAACAATCTTCCTTGAGACTAGACCTCTGGGCAACGATAATGAACCTCTGAAAAAGTAGCGCCGGGTCGATCTGCGCCACCTCAGAAGAGCCCGACTTTTTTGTGGTCATCAGTGTCACTTGGTCTTTCTTTTTAAAGACGTGTGCCTTCGAGGTCTTTTTTGGCATCTTGTCTAAGATTTTCTTCCCAGTAGATTCGGCTTCATCAACATTCACGCCGGGAGATGAAGTTAATCCATTTGCAACGTTTCTCAGTTGTATATTGCCTTTGAATGGGGATGACACTTCGAAGAAATCTACCAACTTTACGGTATCTTCACAGTCACGGGTTTGTCTGTTCAGACTTAAGTTACAATGCTGCTCACTTGTAGAGTAGCCGATATTCGTCAGGTTCTGCATCAACAGGTTGACCTCAAGACACGCCGGCCTCGATAGGACGCAAATCACTCTCCACCAGTGAGTCCTCCCGATGTCTTTAGGCTTCGCATGTACCCTTGTTCAATAACTAAGTCTGCTGAGAGGCTGGCCCAGCGCCGATCTGACCTTCTAATCGTGTGTCCTTGCTCACTAAACATCTGAAACATTTTTGGGCGACGATTGGGAAGTTTAGTCATCTCTTGGATGTACAACCAGACAGATTTCACGTAAAGATTGTGCCCAGATGCGGCTAGGTAGGGAAGAATTTCTGCTGCAACCTGCAAATGCAGGACCCATAGACCCAGTCTCTCGGCACGTATATACTTCAGAAGCTTTTCAACCATGTCAAGGTACTGCAGGCAGAGCTTTGCTGTTCGGTGATCTGCGCTTTAAACGCAGGGAAATGTATCTTTCAACTGCTTATACCTGCACCAGTAGATGGCACTGATAAGCAAAATGGTCTATGAAGGGGAGTATGCAGAGAAAAAGTTTTGTAAATCCAGGCCATGTCCTGATTAAGGCTATGTAATTCAGCTTATTTACAAGTTCGGTAAGAAACAACCTACCCTAGCATTTATATTAATAAACTACAAACCTGAATGAGATTCTTTATACGATCCGGAGCGGAGATAACTTTCTATTTGCATAAGACTGCAGCTCAGTTGCCACAAGATGGCGTTGAGAACGTGTTTAAAAGTAATCACACTAGCCTGGAAAGAAGATCTGGATGTGTACTGAAAAAATACAAACGAACGGACAAAAAAGAACACACAAAAAAAAAGATATCATGGTTATTATTTAGTTTTTTTTTGCCAAAAATAGCGAAATTTTGCTAATTTTTTTTTTACTAAAAATGGATTTCATTTTATTTGACGTTTATAAGAAAAAAACTAACGTCAGAAACGGTTTCAACTCTCAATTCTGATACTTTATCAATTTGTTCCTGGTTCGGGCTTCTTTTTTCTGTATTATTACTGTACTATAATAGAAAAGGTTAATAGTGTAATGGCTCAACTTTATATATTCACTAGTCTTAGCCTTTTATCAGTAAATGTGAGTAAAACGAATTTTATGATGTATAGCAGAGTGGGAACACCATTGATCTTGGTGGAAAAAATTTTATTGAGTGGAGTGCCATTGAAACAGGTAAATTGTGTGCGATAACTCGGTTTTTATGTGAATTGTAATTCATCTTGGAAACGGCACAGCGATTTAGTTGCTACTAAAGTGGCTAGAGGAGTTGGAGTTATTCGTCGGTTGAAAAATGTTCTTCCAAATGAAATTTTACTTCTTTTATATCATGCAACAGTTAGTCCTTATATTTTATATGGTTGTGTTTTATGGTTAAGTAATTTCTACTCTAATTATAAACGTATCCAAATTTTACAAAATTAAGTGGTTAGAATAATTGGAGAATATGTGAAAGTTTTTAATGATACAGCGACGTGCTATAGAAATTTAAGAGTGATGAATGTTGGACAGCTCAGGGATTATCAGACTGCAATTTTTGTATATCAATGTCGGAATGATATATTCCCAGATACTTTTTTCTCATTTTTACAAGAGTAATAGTTTCTTACTATTAAGGCGGCTGAACATCTACAGCAATTTAAGAAAATATAAAAAAAGTATTTATTGGGAGGAGAGGATGAGGAACTATATTTTGTGTAGTCTTTGTTTATTTTTATTTATTTCAATTTTTTTGACGAGAGAGATTGATTTTTGATATTCATTTTACTTGTTATTATTATATGTGCATACATGTGTATGTGTATGTATATGTATATATGCTGAGTTATTTAGATGAAACAATTGATGTTGGTTGTTGTAGTCTCTCGTCTTCAGAACTTTGTTTCTTCTTGAACGGCTACTTGTCAAATGATTAAATTGTGTGTTTTTTTTTTGTTTAATAAAGTTTAATCGAATTCAGTTCAAAGAAAAAAACTACATAGTGAAAAAAATGCCATCTTATATCATCATGAAAATAGCGATAATCTATAAGATTAAAGTCTTATAGATACCCTTTACAACAATCAAAAAAATGTGAATTCTCCCGCCAATAAAAAACCAGATAATTTGTATGACCTAAAATTACTATCTAATCTCCGTAAAGATTCATCCATTATTATAATTAAAGCAGATAAAAGCAATTATCTGGTTGTCATGGGTACGACAGATTACGACACAAAAATTTATTCTCATCTAAATGATAAGACAACATATAGAATTATAACCCATGATCATACTGATCAATGTGCAAACAAATTACAAATTAATTAAAAAGTTTCAAACAAAATGGTAAAATTACTCCACAACTATATAATAAATTTTTCCCCCGCGGTAGCTTTTGCCCAAAGTTTTATGGTCTACCAAAATAACACAAGCAAGGCATTCCTTTAAGGCCCATAGTAGCTTGTAAGAAAGCCCCTACATCCAATATTGGGAAATTATTATGTAAAGTCTTTAAACCTTTGCTTTACTCTCAAAAATCATATATATGTAATTCGGTAGATTTAGTTGAAAAAACTCAAAAACGTAAATATCTCAGAAATACAATTATAAGCAGCTTTGATATTGTTTCAATGTATACAAATATTGATGTCGCAGTATCTGAACAGTTATTAGAAAATAAAATCAAAGAAAATTATCACTTAATAGAAGCTTCAGCAGCAGGAATAGATTGTTATGTCTTAATGACCTTGGTTAAACTCTGTAACAAGTACTCAATGTATTTCCAGTTCCGTAATTCTTTTTACCAGCAAATTAATGGCTTAGCAATGTGCGCGCCCCTCTCGGGGTTACTGGCGAATATTTATGTGGAACATATTGAAAATTGGGCATTAGAAGTAGTAATGCACCTATTGATGGAAAGGGTACAAGGCCTGGAGCATGAATATACAGTGCAGTTTCACGGATACATGGTTTACCTCGGTCAGTCACCTATTACTACGAACGATACATGAGTTACCAGACGGGTCTCTGAGGCAACACGCATTTTTTGGGGCCAATCAGAGAGAGCGGAGGCTACTCCGTATACGGTAACTTGATTAGTAATTGGATTCAAATAAAAGGAGTGATTTTCATTGTAGTTGATATTAGTAAGAGAATTGAATTCAGAGAGAATAGTTTATTTGAGACGATATTAGTAAAGAAAATGAGTGGTACATTTACACTATTGGAGCTTGATGGTGGAGCAGGTAGCAGCAACGATACAAGGGCGAGAGTACCAAACGTGGCTGTGGAAATAACACGAGGATGTAGACTAAGCCTTGAATGGGACGATATGTGCGCTACATAATGTGATATCATTGAGCAAATTTAAATTGGAGGAGCAATTATACTTTGCAGCGAAACTGAACATAGTGCATATAAATAGACTTCAAGCTGCATTGGATACACTAGTGAAATATATTGAGGAAAATAAATTGAATCAGTGATTATTATTGTTATAATAATACTCAATAAAATTGTTTCTAAATCGAAGATATTTTTCTTTCTATAGCAGGTTAGCGTATATTTTTTTAGAGTAGAAAAAAAGAATCCAGGTTAGTCTGAACTTGGTTGTGAGAGTGAGTGTTAGGACTCTAAAAAATGGATAGATTTGAGAAGGAGCGAATCATGGGGAATCTTGTGTTTATGGAAAAACGTTTGATTCTAGATGATGATTTTCTGGAGTTATCCATTCCAAGGAAGATATTTTCCATTATTGATCAAATGAAAACTGATTATCCGTCATTAGACTATTGCATGAAACTTGTACGTCGTAGTCCAAAGGCATTTACACAATTTATTGACATATTAATCACGACACAGCAAAATGATATTGTGAATTTGCTTTCAAACACGCACACTAGCTTAGAAATTTAAGACTTTTTTCATGAGAAAGATGATGTTCAATGAGGATTTACTCCTCTCTCTCTCTCTATCCCACTCAATTTATCGATCGTAGCTCAGTTTCATTTTGGCGGCGAGAATGTCAACACATGAAAAAATGTTCCATACATGTCCACTATGCATGTATGCACTGGACAGCTGGTCATCATGTGAGAACTGTACAATGATTGACGAGTATGATGAAAAGTGCAGATTATGCAACCCGTGTAAATTGCATAGAGGATATGCTGTACAAATTAAAGGCTGTAATTCCGGTCTTGAAGGGGTGTGTGACTCTCATCCTAGAGGACACCTATGCGCTAATTGCCACTATGATAAATGTAATCAGTGGGAGAATACATATCCTGGTATGATTGGAAAGAATCCTAACACGCGATTTTAGTTTATTGCTAAGAGATTGGTATCGTCGTGGCTTTAGATTGTTCCTGGAGGAGGAGCCAGGTCTACGATTCAACTGTTGGAACAACAAAAGAATTTGGTTTCTACGTTATCGTTGTGAAGACAATGGCTACTATGATTATAAGCCCACTGATTTTTATTTGGCTGTTACGAAATGTGATTCTCCACGTGAGGACACTGTTTGTGACATTACTTCAAATAAGCAAATTGAAACATGTGAATTCTACAAAATGAATGAGAATAGTATCATTGACTATACAAAGAGATATGATAAGAATGCAGTTACACTGTACTGTAGAAAATGTGACCCTGACATTGCTGCACATCGGGATCATTATACTGTGAATTCAGATAATCTACCTGCATTAGTCGTTCTCGACAAATACCTATACGTAGTAGAAGATGAAATCTAAAGTGTAGAAAATTTGTTTTTATCATGTATATACATTTTTTTATCAATAAACAATTTCACATACATTTTTAGAACATTTTATTCGAAAGGCACTAAAATCAATATTAGACACACATGAAAGTATATTTTCCACTAGAAAGTCGTTCAATCGAGGAAAGTCAACGTAAATGTTGAGAAACTGTTTGTAGGTATAGCCATGACATCTGAACATGAAAAAGAGTAAGCCATGAAAGCCGCATGTCTTAGTCGTTAAATCCTGTACTCTCCTTTGATTTTGAATAATAGTTTTCCCACTGCTCTCAATAAAGTTATTGATGTGTGGAGCGTAAATTTTATATGATAGGTGAAGAGGATCAAAAAATGCAATATTCTTCGCTGTTTGAAAGATACAGAGCCAATGGCCTGTCTTCAAAGTCAATGGACTGCTATTAACAATGATGAGGGTGTTGTTAACATTTGGAATTTTTTTCAATGAAGTCCGATGGTGTGCAATAGGACTTATACTGAGACATGTATAAATCCATATTAAATACACTGATTATTTGTTTTATGTTCATGGTGCTAGGTCTAGTAGAACACTGCCGTCGGGTGTGATATCCCAATAGGTTTCAAATTAACTCAATGATATTAGCGTGATACTCTCAGTCAAAGCATCGGCAAATATGCACTCTAAACGTACATTTCCCGTTTGTACTATGCTCATATCCAGGGTACCAGACAGGTCAAAACAATTACACCATGATTTTTTGAAAACATTGAATCGGTTATTCCATTTTCAAATAGTTGGGAGTCATGATCTAGGGATTGCATGGTCAACTCATACAGAGTTCTATAGGATTTTTGTCAAATGACAGAGTGTACAGTGGGATTACATTCACCTTGCACACAATACTAGATAGACCAAAACAATTAAAATCATGGGGGGATGCAGTTCAGGATCCAACGGCACTGGCACTCTTCACAAATGCCAAAGCGAGTTTTGATGGGATTTCTCCTTTGATAAATGATAAATCGGTATAACTGCGAGAGCCATTGGCAATGTGACGTTGATTGGTGATCATATGAGGGACAAGGAGTTTAATGTTGTTGCCATTGGCTATTAGCTTTTCCACTGCCAATGCAACAGAGCTCATAACCTGTTGTTTTCGAACATGAAGAATTGCCGAAGTGATAATGACATTCTCATAACCTGTTGTTTTCGAACATGAAGAATTGCCGAAGTGATAATGACATTTGCATCAGGTGCTGCAGCAAGTGTTTTTCTCAAAATGAAATTCGATGGAGCTAGTTGCAACTTTATGTCAATCTTGACATTGGGGGGTAACCATCGGGATATATTGAATATCTCATGGTTTAGTTTTCCAACTAAATGATACTCCTGGGTCACTGCAGTAGTTAACTCACCGTCAGTATCAACACCTGATCGATATTCATAGCCCAATGACTTTTCTCTCAACTCCTTATATGCCTTTGGTGTCATCATCATAAATTGTATGTAGCTTGCATAGTTGGATAAATTATTGCTTGTGCTCACCAATGTTCCATTAATGAATACATTAATTTGTTTTGAAGAAGTTGTGTAGAATACAGTTTTCATAGGACAGGCCATCGGCAGCAGTTGGGGTTGTATTGTCTGACTTTTTCTTCACCGCAACATTTAAAACAATAAATGTTGATGATAAATCAATGAAATAGTCTTCATTGGAAAATATCTGAAAGTGTATATTTTCCGAGAGGGGTTGTTGAAGATGAAATTGTTCATAATAGCCATACTTTACACTGACACAAACATTTTCAGCATTGAATAGATTCAATGAAGAGCTGATTGATGGATGCGATTCGTTGTGGGGGAGATAGGTCATCTTAAGAGAAGAAATAATTCTTTGATCTAACAATCTTTTTCCTTCTTCTGCTTATTGGTCTTCTTCGTTTTATTCCTCAAAGTCGTTGTTGATGTCCTTCGCTTCCCGCCTGGGTAGAGACTGATGAGTGAATGATGCCCAAGCATCCTTTTTAATCCCTTCCCATTTTGCTGAGATTTTAATTGCTCACAAACGGCTCTTGCTGAAGATCTAATATTTTCTTTAACACTCTTCTTGAAATTTTTACCCGACCCCCAGTCCTGTAGTTTTGAGGCAGCAAAATTTGATGCAGCAGGTACAAGATATTTTCTGGCAAGGGGTAGTGCAGAACGAAATAGCCTAGCAAACCAGCTACCAAGACCATAGCCAGACATTGTAGTACGCCCCTTGTAATAGTCCGATCAATGACCTATTTGACGTGGACACCAACATAGCAATTGATATCAGGACAGACAAATGGAATTCTTCTATTGTTCAGTTTAGGCGGTGACGACGATGGGTCGAAAATGACATGTAATCACAGCTAAACCTTTTGTTATTGCTAGAGGATCACCCAATTCACTTCTTAGTGTTAACTGACAGAGTTCCAATTATGAAGTGTTTACAGGAACATACTGAAGATGCTTTATATTATAGTGATGAACATGTTCATGGCTTGTTTTTCGTTCAAGAAAACGTAGGAGGGGAACATTTGAATTACAACTCTCGATGTTTCCAATAAGGATGCATAAAGAAATATGCAAGAGTCCGAGGTGAAACCAGGTGGATAATCAGCAAAAATAACTTGATCCAACCCGTTAACAGTGCCAGCGTTTTTACCACTGATCATATTCTGTTTAAAGCCAAGAACATCTCTCAGATTATCATTGAGATGAATCATTTCAGTGTCAAAAGCTGAGGTAGTGTAAATCCTATCGTGTTCCATGGAATAATTAAAATGGAATGTAGCATTCCTACTATATGAGATTTTTCTATTGATTGTACGACACAAATTCGTCATAGTACCATATTCATTATATTTCAATGTGTGTGGATATTCACTAGATTTAAGTGCTTCAAACCCATTCATACTCGACAAAGAGTGACCAATTGAATTTGGGGTGGAGGAGGAGCGTGCGTAGCTGTGTTGGCCTCAGGCGGCTTGGTGCTGCGGTGAGTTGTTAGTAGTAGTAGTAGTAGTATACACACGATCCTTTCTCAGGATATCATAGGTATTTTTGAGAATGCAGTCGACAAGAGCCACTTCATACTTTTCCGTCATCGAATTTAATGGCTGGGGAGTTTCGTCCAAAAATCACTTGTTTTATTCAAGTCATTGTAGAGGGGATCGAAGACGTTGGACATAAATGTTACTTAAAAATCATTGGGCATTGTCAATATCTTCAACACCGATCCAAGAATCAAAATCAGAGTTGTATCCTAGCCACCAAACAAGTAACTGTTTCTTACCCCTGCGAGTACGAGTCTTTAATATCTTTTCAATTTGATAGATTTCACTATAATTTTTAACTATTTGTAGTTCATAGTCATAAAAGCCGCCGAGAATCTCTTCATCTTTGGTATCTCGTAGACGATAAGTTACGGGTTTGGTGTCTAGGATTTTTGCCACTTTAAAACGTTCAGTGGACCACAAGTAATTTCCCTTTTCAAAAACATTAGTTGTTCTATTAATTCGAACAGTATCACCAACATTGAATTTTCTTCACAATCCTTTCATTGGAATATTGTTAAAAAAAGTATCAATTGTATCATGATCAGAATGATGAACTTCCGTTGGGGTTGAGTTGGACAATGATCGATGGGGCCGTTGATTATAAATCAACATGATTTTATCTAAATCATGAATAAAAGCAGGTTTATTTTTCAATGTACAATATCTTGAATTTAAAAGTCGAATAGTTCTTATCAATCGTTCGGCCAATACAGCCTTTATAGGACTAAGACTATGATAGAACAGTGTATTATATTTCATTAGTACTTTTTCAACATGTGGATTAACAAATTCATTACCGCGATCCGTTTGAATTTTTTTATACGAATCCTGTTCGAGAATACTTTCTATAGCCTGAGCAAACTCAACATCTCTCTTTGACCGCAATGGAATGGCATATGCATAGCATCTAAAAACACTGATTGCAAGTAGAATGTACTTGTACGGTGTATTGTGACACCGTTGAATCTCATCTAGAATTAAGAGATCTACTTGCATTATATGCAATGGGAAAAAGGCTTTAGTTTTTCGATAATGATTAGCACGAAGCCTATGATTTCTATGCAGAGTGTAACTTGATTCATTTTGTAGATAGTCTTGTACACTTTAAGTGTGAACACCAGTGACATTGGAAAGGGTGGTGGGGGAACTTAAACTTCCCACTTCACCAATTTTTTCATAAACACGTTTCAGAGCTTCAACCATTTTGAACGTAAACACGTAGTGTAACGTCCACTACCCTTTTGTATACTAGTGTGTGGTGGTGGTGGTAACGCTGACTTGATACGTCGTCGCTTTTTTCTAGCTATCAGTGGCGTGCTCCTCATCCTCCTCCTCATTGTCAAATCAATGTTTCCACTATTTGTGCTAGTATTTTCCAAGATTGATTTAAAATCTTCTCTTCTTCTTCTTCTTGTTCATGTTTTAATGTTGACGACGACGAGGGAGCATGTTCATTTATTTTTTTTTAGAATTTGCCTATTACTAATAAGGCTTTTGGGGAAGTTTAATGTATTTAGAAAGTTGTATAGTTGATTGTCAAATGATAAAAGTCCTTTACGATTTGTAACCATATCATAGATTAAATCAAATAGATTATACCTCTTGCCTTGAATTATAATCGCTTTCGCATTGCTATCAAAATGAATATGATCTTGACCACTTTTCAAGAGATGTATTATGAGTCGTTTACTTTGTTCACAATATGAGTGCGGCATTAGATTTCCAATGCTCGACATTATTGAATCCAATTCCTTCTTTTTTAATTGTGTTCCAGCAGTGATAGCAGAAGAATCCTTTGGAGATGGTTCTTTTTTGTGATCAACGACACTAGCTCTCACAAGGTAGGGCTTATGTTTGTCCACTCGGCGAAGTGCATCTTGACGTAAAAGAAGTTTTTTTATCATCCTAAATATTCTCGTTGTCATTGAATTTACTCAGATTGCCCTCAAAGTGTTCCACGGGGGAGAGAGCGAGTTCTATTGGAGTCAATTTATAGGGTTTAGCCATCTAGAGAAAACTGTTTACAAGTCCTGTAATTATTGGCAGTAAAAGTGTAAAAAAGCTAACGCCCGCTTGAAGAAGACGTTTCCTTTTAAAATTCTTTCCTTTCTTTTTACAGGCCAATGCACGTACAATGGAACAATGTTGCTTTGCCTGATGCTTAACTACTTCTGGCAGTTGAACATTGCCCTCGGTTAAATTAAAACAAAGTTCAGATATTAGATTAATGAAATCATTGTCAATACCATGTTTGAGTATGGCTTTCCTAAGTGGGGGTTTTGAAGTGCTTAGAACGGAAAATAAATGTCTATTTTCATGTAGTTTCTTCAGTTTCATGATGGCAACTAATAGCCTTTTTGACTGTTCACGGGGAGATATACTGTAATTTCATTGTCAAAAATATCTGTGACTACACGTAAATCCTCGGTTGTATTTTGATTAAGATCCAATAGGATGTAGCCGTAGGGTTTTTTAGTTGCCTGATTGTATTCTGAGAGCAGAAATTTGGGTGCGCCTGGATAGATTTGTTTATTGAGAGTTATTAGCGAGGTAGAATCACGAACAACTCTGTAGATGATATAGTAGGTGCAGTTCAATGCAAGTGTTCGCATACATTTGCTCTGATGAAAGAGATTGTGTAGAACTAGAATAACGGAAATCTGTTCATGATGAGAGCAAACGGTAAACAATTGTAGCATTTCCTGGGACCATTGTTCAATGGATTCAGTTAAATCGTCAATAATCAGCCAAGAGTTTGGTTCAATAATGTTGAAAACATCAAGCCCCTGTATGAATTGTATCTACACTGATGTTGCAATAGCTCTTATTTTACCGTATCACTCCTGCCAAATACTGTAACAATAGTAGATTTTCTTCGGTTTTTTCCATAAGCATTTTATCACAATTTTTAATTATTTTAGTTAAGAGTGTCGTTTTGCCTGACATTGATGGACCACATAGAAACTATCTGAATGGTGTCTTAAATTGATACATATTGCTGTTCCCTTCAACAGCTCACTCACATCTAACTGTAGACTATAGATGTATAAATGACCAAATAATTTCTCTATTACTACTCCGTTCAAGAATAATGAGAAGAAGAAACAAAATCAATAAAGAATCATATTTTCTTTTATTATTAACATAGAAGCAGCACTTTACAAATAATACATTACAGAAAAAAGCACATTAAAAAAGAAAAAATACACTTAAGATTTTTTTAATTTATTTATCTATAGGAAAAACATAAACATTTATTTAAATAAGCACCAGAAAAAAAGCACTTTAATAAATACACTTTTTTTATTTATAATACAAAATACAACATTTAATGAACAATACACTTAAAATAATATCATATTTTTTATTTAAACCATTTTTAATTTGAAATGGGGTCCCCCCACCCCCGGGGGGCGGCCCCTGCGGCAGCCGAAGGCCGAGGGCGGCCGCTGCAGAGGCCGGGAAGCGGGGCCCACTGCGGCGGGCCGGGGCCGGAGGGGGCATCAAATAACTATGTATAGTGAAATTATGATGAAGAAGTAACTGCTCTGCCTTGCACACACATATTGAAAATTGTTTGATAAAAAAAAAAACAGAATTAAAAACCCACCACCACCACCCACCTTGTACTATAAATGAATTTAAGTGAATTTTTACAGACCGAGTTGCTTTCTATACTCTACACATTCAACTCGGTCTGAGATTAAATAGTGACCGTGTGGTAGCACCTTCACACTATCCTCAAGTACATAGATTTTGTCTGATATGACCGACATGGCGTTTTTCTCAACTCTAACTGTGTAGTTTTTAAATTGTAAAGAGCGAATCGTCATGACTTTCGCTCTTGGGACTAAACTACGTTCCACACAGTTTCTATAGACATTCATATCGAAATTATTTTTTTACAAAGTGTGTATGTACCCCCTTGCAAACTTGTTTGATATCCTTTTTGTTCGTTCCCACACAGTATACATTCGGCCCAGGAAACACACCACTGGACATCAGACCGCTTCCCGTTTCAGATTTTAACATTAATAATTGATTTGGGGCCTGGCGTTTCATAAGCCTTGGGTAGAGGGATTCATTCCAGTTGGTATAGTCCATTCGTGAGCTAATGTACTCGCCATTTTCCAAATCATTCAACAAATTTTCAATTTTAACTTTTAACAGAAGTGAATCAGTGTCCCCGTAATACACTTGAACTTGTCCCTCAATCGGCCATTGTACCTTGCATACATTATAATAAAATGACAACATGAGTTTTTTAGATATTTCCGTTATTGCACTCCCGCCTGCATATTTTTGTTTAAAATAATGTTTCTTTTCTTACGATGTAGGAGCACCATATCAGAGTCTATGACAGTGAACGATGTGAAGTTTGGATCCGCAATGATTCGAGCGCAATCTTTGAGATTGGTTACAATGTCACAACGACTTCTGTTTCGTACGCTTTCACACATTTTACCGAAGGCTGAATTCAAAATGAGTTTATAAATTTCCTTCTCAACCTTCGTTTTCGCTTGTGAACGTTTACTGACAAAGGTGTCAATAAACGTTTTCATACAAGGCTTTTTATCAAATTGGAGGGCTCTATGAATCTTTGAGACTTTGAAAACCATTGGACACCACCCATTTCAATAGCACGTGATGTACAACGATATTCTGTTTCGGGATGAGGTCGGCAACAAGTTTTTGCTTTGAAGGCACCCAGTGCATACTCCCATCCTCTACTAAAGATAAATTGTAGGGACTCAGAGAGTTCCTACCCACTGGCCTATTTGTGCACGAGAAAACAAGTATTTTACCGAGTCAGGGATTTCCATGGGTATTTCACCGTCAATTTCAAAAAATAATCCCTGTGCCCCATTCTCCTCAACGGTAGCAATGTTTGGGGAAATGTTGGGGAAATTTGGAGCACATGGATTATTAAGCCATTTGTAATTCCCACACGGCAAACAGTAGTGAGACATTGCCGATGGATAAAGAGAAATCATATCCAAAAAAAACTGCGTCTGATTTTTCATCGGTGAGCTGTCCGGTCGGATCAGTTTTCACGATACGGTCCCCGTGAAAAACATACCCACCCCTCATTGATCTCCCTACAAACAGATGCTGATCCGCATCGACGATCAAAAATCTTTCTTCTTTTCTGATTTTAAGTATCAAGTCCATCACCAGATGAGGAGTGGAAAAATAATACCCTAAATCCAACCCAAATTCTCCATATATTCTATCCGTATTTTTGCACACAATGTCCAGAATAGTCAATACATCACTGGCCAAGTATAGTTTATAGTAATCCCACCCATTTTTACACCCACCCTTTGCCCAAACCCTCTTAGCAAATTCATAGTCACTAGTAGTGCACTGACTCTCAGTAAGAGAATTGTAAAATGCTTCAATGGGCGGTAATGACACCTCATCTAGCCTCGAGGCAGAATTATAGTAAGCATATGCATATTTGCCGTTACACGTTAATAAATCATACATTTCATCATCAGGGAAGAGCTGTTTAAGGAGGGGGAAGCTATCAAAATTGTCGCATTTCTGTACCTGAATCAATTGACTTAAGGACTTGGAGAAGAAGCTGAAAGAGTCTAAAAAAACGGATCTATTCAGGCACGTGTTACCCTTTTCAACTGTTTTCCACATGAATTCAAGCAGCAGTAGCTTCTCCAATGATTTGTGTATGATATTATATGAAAAAGAGCCATCTATCCATGCGTCATCTACAACTCCCCCTTGGCAATGTGGGCCAACCCCGGTAAAATAAACTTTAAATCGTAATTGAAATTGTGTATAAAAACAGGTAAGAAAAATTGCTGTCTAACGTTTAAATTCCACAATTGATGTGCAACCCCTCTAAAGTTACTCCCTCCCGATGTAATTTCCTGTCACAAATGATCATGGTCGATCACCTTCCTCTTTTCCCAATTCCCAACACCATCATCAAATCCTCCCTTGCAAACCCAACATATTTTACGATTTTTAATGGCCAATCTGTCATCTTGTGATAGGAGCATAGGATAGTTTGTGAAACGAAGGCGCGAAATTGCACCGTTCGCTGTTTTAATTAGACTGGTCAATGCCGAGCGCATGCTGTCTCCCCCCCCCCCCAATGACTCAACAACATCCAACACTTGCATGGTAGTACTGAAATCTCGTTGCGCATGAGCGTAAGACCCCTATGGCTACATGTATTTTAACATTATTTGGATTTGACGAATTGTACACGTCTGTGAGTCGCTTCGCAGTCTAAAGCGATCTTATTGCTCTGTAGGAGCATGTTCAGGGAGTTCTTAAAACGTAAGATCGCTCTATCTCCGCTTACCGTTTCTACAGCCTGGTATCCATGGCGTTTACAGTGTCTCATGTGATTCTTTAACTTTAAATCAGTCCAAAATCTGGACAGGCATGTTGGACAATAGTGACGTGCACTCTGTTTTTTACCCTCCCCCAAAAACCTACTAATATCTGTAATTGGATTAAAATGTCCAATTGAATCAGGCTCTGTGGGTGGCATGTATAGAAGCCAAACCCAATGCTCCACTGTCTCAATGGATGGAGCCCTCACTGGAAATAATACACCTTTTTTATCAGAACGCTGACCCTCCTCAAATTCTGTTTCATTCTGCAACACCGTAACACCAATCTTTAAATGTGCATTAGCCCGCTCAAAAATATCTATTCCTTTTAATGTTACGGGAAATTGACCATTTAAACAATTAAAATCTACTTTAGGAAACTTTGACCCCTCCCTCCCATTAACTGCTAATTCGTCCAACATTTTCTTAGAGGCATTTTCGCGCAGAGGTCTATAGGCGGCAATTAAAAATGCAGACTTGAAATACTGTACCCTCGTATCGAAACAGATTCGTTGTATCCCCCTCAACCCTCTAAACCTGGATGATATTTTAAAACTATTGCCCTCGGCCCACTCCCCCCTCTTAAACAAAATCTTTTTTAAATCTACAGATGTTAACGTTTAAACCCTCAATAAATAAAACACCGACCCCACTACCCCTGTCGTTATAATTATCCAGTTTAATCACAATGCTACTTACCCAATCTAAAAAAAAACTCCTCATAATTTGATAAATACGGGCGAATTGCTGACATCTCTGTATGCAAGTATTTTGAATAGAGCTCGCTCGCATTTTCATCTAAAAAAAATTTTTGTGCTATTGATGCTTTTAAACTGTCCCTCCCTCCCCACACCCCATCTATTATTCAAGAAGGGCTCGAATCTTAGTTAAACATAAATGAGTAATATCCAGGGGATGTGTTATTATATCCCCTGACATTAAGGTGTTAAAGGGGTCACCGAATTTTGTGCAGTAGACATTTGTATGATGCAAGGCAGAGTTAGAAAGGAAAAAAAATGTGGAAGTGTAAATGTTGATGGGGGTACTGTTTCACGACTACTAATACTATTGTCAACCTCAATGGTGGAGGTGGCATAGAATCCTCAATAGCACCGCCCCCAGACTGTTCAATTGCATTAGTTGCCCCTGGTGTAAAATCACCCAAATCACTTAGTATGGCTTCCAGGGTAGTTGGGGATAGTTGATCTAGCCAGCCTGTATTGTCCTGTGACGGTATTTCCTTATGAGAACCCGGTTTAGATGCACTTGTACTACTATCACCCAAATACTCATTCATAAATCTATTTGTCCTTTCCGGGTCCTCCATCATATCTATGTCACAATTTAAGTCGTCTAGGCTAGTCATACCCCAAAACAGTCATTTAGAAAGCCACTTTCCCGCTCCATATTATCAACAACTAAAGTAAAATCAGCATCTCTAAACTCCACTGGCGGTGTAATGATTAGCACAAGTTCACTGCAAACAAGTGCTTCTTGAGCTGATGGTGACGCTAATTCATTGATCTTAATCTATAAGAATAGAATTTATTTTCCATGTGCAATATCCGCTATTTTATAAAGTCAAAAACTATGCCAATTTCAACCCCCTCAAAACTTAATTTCCCTCCTAGCATTATATTGGCTAAATACTTGTCCACTTCAATCATATAAGGTACCTGCCGAAATCCTAACCAATCTCATATTTTACTCATTTACATTATTAATTGCACTGAAAAAGATTTAGTAGAAAAAAGCCCGATACATATTTACTAGTTGATAAGCACACACACACACACACACACAATGTGAAGTTTGGCTAATAGCAATAAAATAAAATGGAAGTACGATAAAAAAAAATGTATGTCATGGAGCTGCCAGTACCTCAGTAAGAAGCGATAACCTATTTCTCGTAAAGCATTTCAATATGGTTCTACTCATGTGTTTACCAGGTACTAGATAAGTACCTAAAGTCATGTAACAAAGCTAAGGCACTATCTGATTAAGGTTTTTTCCCCACCCCATCTCTTTTTTCCCATCCCCCTCTCTTTTCTTCAACATCCCTACTCTTTTTTTCTATCCCCCCTCTTCTTCTTCTCTAATAATAGTCCATGAGTTGCAACACACGCACACACACACACACACACACCTTCATGTCTCATAATTAGATAACTATAGTTTTTAAGCAATCGCTGACAATAATGGCAATTTTTAACTCGGATTAACCTGTAGCGTATTTAGAACGTAATGCGGACTAAGATATGCAAAGATAATTGCTTCCTGTTAGTTAAAAAAGAATATGATTTTGCGAAATTGTGAGCGCATTATAAACTTGAAAACTATCTGATAAATGGACTTACCTTAGAAATTGCAGTTAAATCATTAGAAGTTATCTGTCTATCTGAAGGGCGGGCAAAGCGGATTACACTTTCCCTCCTCAAGTTCAAGGATCTGATTAGGTTCGTGTCAGTGCTATCAGACCCGTAATCCAACTTCGCCCCCTTTTGCTCGAGGAATTGATCATCAACGCCCTAGAATAAAAAAATTATTTTCAGTTTTCTCACTAGGTAAATTGTAACCTTAAAGGCTTAAATCAAAATCATCTTAAAAGACATAGAAAAAAGAACGCCACTTCTACATGGAGCTTAAAGTATCTATATTTTAAATATAAAGCATAATGAAATAACACAGCTTTTGATTATTTAGTCCGTTTTGTTATTTATTCAGAATATTAATGGGAGGGCGCTGTTCACCCACTCTACAATAGCATAGCTCAACATTGTATAAAAGAAAAATAACACAATTTTTGATTATTAGTCCGTTTTTGTTATTTATTCAGAATATTAATGGGCGGGCGCTGTTCACCCACTCTACAATAGCATAGCTCAACAAGGGATAAAAGAAAAAAATGTATGTCATTTTCCAGTTACGAACGCATGAGATATTTCTGCGAGCTTGTTAAGAACGATTTTAGTCAAAATTGCCTATACCACCTGGCACAAAGCAATTGAATTATGCATTGATCATGTAGTCCGTTGACAATCAATATGATGAGATAGTTAAATGTAACTATACAAAAAAGGTTTGTCTCTTTTTTTTATGATAATTCAAGAATTTGAAGGTTACACATTGCTCAATTTTAGTCCTAAAAATGTGATATTTCTGCTAGCTAGCTAAGAAGCGTTTTAGTCAGAATACCCTTATACCTGGGCAGCGGCTACACAACTCACGAAAGATATGCAGTCCCCCGTCAATCAGAAAGCCAGATGACAGATAGTTAAAAGCCAGATATAACGAAAAACGTTTCGAATAAAAAGAATAACATATATCTACTCACTCTAATCCTTTTGGAGTTCTCCACTGGAAAATGAATAAATTTAAATATAAAAGGGTTACCTTAAGTTCTTTTATTCGACTAATCCAGTAAGACCAATTGCGTGTTTATTTATAGTGAAAAACATGATTATAAGCCCTCCAGGGAGAAAACGAGTTTTTTTTTTTACAAAAAGACCATCTTTGAATATAAGATATGAGGAAATTAAGTTTTGACTATTGAACCTAGAAAAAAAATGTTCTAGCAATAGATGAATGAACCTGCTAAGCCATATTATGCAATCACTTATCGGATATAAAGATGACTGCCCGTGGTAAGGTGAATCGTTCAAACTGCACTGTATATTCTTATGTAATTCCTTACACATCTCTGTTTGGGCTAGAAAATGCGTGTTGCCTCAGAAACCCGTCTGGTAACCCATGTATCGTTCTTATATTCATGCTCCAGGTCATGTACCCTTTCCATCAATAGGTGCATTACTACTATTAGATTCGTATTTTTTTAACATATCTTTTGGGGATGCTACATGGATGACGTAATTTCACTCTGGAACTATGGGGAAAATGAGCTTTTTAGATCATCTTAATAAATACGATAGAAATTTACAGTTTATTTTAGAACTCGAAATCGCAAATAAAATCCCATTCCTAGACATGTTAGTTATCCCTTCGTAGCTTCAATAAACTCAATTTTACTATTTATAGAAACCAACAAAAAATAATAGATATTTGCGTTTTAAATCAAACCACCCCCCGCAAATTAAAAGAGCAGTCGTAATATCCCTCGTCGATCGTGCCCTAAACATTTGTTCTGATTCCCACATCACAGCAGAATTAAACTTTATCAAGGACATACTTTTTGGAAATGGGTATCCTATTTTATTTATTAATAGTGTAATTAACTGTACACTGAAAAGTTATTCCCGTAAAATTAATGATAGTTTACCATATGAGATTTCTAACAAGCTCTTAAACATAATTTACCTCCCCTACATCCCAAAAATCACTACAAATCTTAAAAAAAAGTTAGCACAAAAAATAATCTGTATGTAATATTCACAAATAATTTTAAAATCATAAATTTTCTAAATTCTGGTAAAGATGAAACCCCAGTTACTCGCCAGAGAGGGGTCTATCAAATACCATGCGATTGTGGCAAATATTATGTAGGTAGAACAAACCAGAATTTAGAAAAGCGCATACAACAGCATAAAGATGATATAGTCAAAGCTTTAAATTCTAATATTTCCACTGTTTCATTTGATTCTGCATTAGGGAGCCATATTTTTGAAAATCCTAGCCACAATATACTTTTTGATGAATCCACTCTTATAAGCAATGACTTAGGCATAAAGCAGGTAGTCCGAGAATCACTTGAAATCAGACTTAAGATTAATAATAATATTTCTTTAAATAGGGACTTGGGGGAATATATACTAAATGCTATACACAAACTTAATTAAAAATGATCTTACAAAATATTTGAAAAAACCAATAGACATTAACACAGAACCGGTCACAAAAAGAACTTTGACGTTAGCTGCCAAAAAGGCTGGATTAGCAATAAGAACGTGTTTTTAAATTATTTTTCTTTCATCTCATTCAATCGCCTTGTTTTAACTTACTTTTTATTAGTCCTGGTTGAACTTCGCTGAAGTAAGGATGTTAGGACTGTTTTGAAAAATTTTTAATTTTTGGTGTTTTATTGGTTGAATGATGTTGTGTGTCTTTTTTCTTTTATATATTTTTGTCTTGCTGAGGACGGCCCTTGGACATAGGGCCAAAATATTCATTCAAATTATCTCCACTGTCTTGCAAAAAGATTTCCCTATTGTTCTTTGTGCTTTTGTTGTTTGTTATATCATCATGGTTGCAGAAGTAGCTGCAATCATCACGGTTGAAATAGCAGCTGCAGCCTAGTAAATAGCAAACCACAGCCCATAGTAACCAAAAGTTAAAAAGCAAGTTTTCAAAAAAACTGTCTGGTGAAAAAAAAAATCCATCTGAAACTGACTCAGGAATGGTAACTATTATTTGGGTTCGTCTTAGAAGTAAAAGTTTGTTGCGAAAAGAAATTTACGGTGATTTTGAAAAAATCCTGAAACCTCTCTAAAGGGTGTCAGATCAAAATAAAAGTGTACCATTGGAATCAGCATGGCCGAAAACATTGTACAGGGAAATTACAGCCACCCTCCTTGAACAACAAGGAAAATCACTTTTTCGGACGTATTGATATTGGGCGTATTGGTGTCGCCGGTATCTTAGACAGATTTTCAGTAGCTCATATAAAAGATATTGCTCATATTTACGTCCTTCCTAAAATTCTACCATCAGCAAGTTCCAAATGGCACTAAAAACGGCACTTTTAGTGCCAACGAATGACGGAATTTTTCAAAATCCTGTGGGGGGGGGGGGGTCAAAGCTTGAGCCAATTTTCCCAAATAAAGTAAAAATGACAGAGAAAACTGAAAACGGGCCATATAGTAATGAAAAAGGTAAAGATGTACTAAAAGAACTGACCTCTTTCAGTGGATGTTTGAATTATGTAGACTTATCTTAGATTTGACAATATTTTTGGAGAAATAAATATCATGGTTGCAGTGGCAGCTGCAACCTTATAAAGAGCGAACCATAGCCCATAGTAACCAAAATATAAAAACCGCATTTAGAAAAAAGCTACCTAGTGAAAAAAATACAATCTGTAACTGATTGAGGAATGATGACTATTATTTCGGTTTGTCTTAAAATACAAGTTTATTGCGAAAAGAAATTTATGGTAATTTCGAAAAAAAACCTGAACCCCTCGAAAATGGCGTCAGATCAAAATGAAAAATGTACCATTGGAATCAGCATGATCGAAAACCTTTTACATGGAAATTACAGTCACCCTCCTTGAACACCAAAGAAAACCGCTTTTTTTGCATCGGTAGCACTGATCTGTCTCCCGTTTTTTATTCTTTCTTTTTTTCTAGCAGGGCTAGGGGGTGGCCAGAGCATCATAGAGATATGTGTAATAGCTCATTCGAAAGGGAATTACACTTGTAAGTGCCCTTTTTAAGTGACCACAGAGATTGGAGGGCAACTAGCCCCCCCCCCCTCCCTACATGCCCCTCCCCTCAAAGTCATCCAATCAAAATTTTGAGATAGCCATTTTTTTCAACATAGTTCAAGGGTCCAATATCTATGGTTTTAGTGATTCTTAATTGATACTAAATTTAATTTTTTTTAAACAAAGGAAATCTATTTCGATATTAAACAAAGAATTACAGATCTATATCTTGTTTAAAAGAAAAAATTTACGATTACTTTTCAGATAATCTACTATTTTTGCAAATATGATGCACTCATTTTTAAAAGCAAGTCCGAGAAGGCTCATTTTAAACCTATTACTCATATCTACGTGTTTTAATCAATCTTACCATCCACAAGCATAAAACGGTACCATTGCAATAATTATGAGCCAAAGCCCTTCACTGGAGGTCTATTATACCCCTCACATATATATTACCCCTCCAGACCCTCTTAGTAAGTTTCACAAATTGCTGACTCATCTTAAAAGTTAAAGACTATTGCAAAAAAAATTAACTAAAACTAAAAACTTTTCAACTGAAAATCTACTAAAAATTAAGCTTGAATGATCAACAGTTTTGAATTGAACCTTCAAACTTCACTCTGCAATAAAGCCTGTGTGCTAGTTCTAATGGCTGTAATTGAGGAGAAAGGATGTTCTTGCCTCTTAGTTTTTTGCTCCTGCCTAGGTTTTGAAAAACACCTTTTTTTTGGTCATTTCAATGGAAAAGATACTTTTTCATTTAAAATAATGGGGGAAACAACCGAAAGTGCACTTTATGGTAATGGTCTACCAAGTCAAATTTATAAAAAGCAATTAGGTATAAAATATAAGATTTCAAAGAGCCCTTAAACAGCTCTCTTTTGACAGTAGCCTTCTAGTTTCTGCTAGTCAGTAGGTGATTTAAAAAGCCCTGTCTTCATTATGGCTTTTTCAGGCGAAGTCGGCCGACTAAAAAAACAGCTTTTTGCTCATTGAAAAACAAGTGTTCCTGAAAAAAAATGTATTGTTTTGGGAAGTATGGATGATAAACTTTATGTTGTGACTGAAAGTTTTTCGTAGCTGTCAAGGTTGTTTGCAGTATTTTCTAGAGGTGTCTTATCTCCCCTAGATCAGTGATAATTAGAAACTATATTAAAAATGAGTTTTTAACTGAAACTAACGAGTGCCATTAAAACTTAAAACTAACATACATTATTCCATATAAATAAAAAAGATCATAGCAGCGTTTTGTTTCTATATTAAATTTTAACCGAAAACGAACGAACAAAGATTAATATAAATAAAACATAGTTTTTCCGAGGGAAGTAAAGAGCGAAGTTAAAACTTAAAACGAACAAAAATGATTACTTCACAGCCTATCTAACATATATCAATAAAACTAGTACAAATAAACCAACTAATTATGTTTCCCTATGTTTCTAGGGCTATAGAAAACTAGCGCATTACTGAAAACACAAAAGTCAAGCATGAAAAGCAGGAATATTGATTTGGGAGTCAAAAGTGAGTATGTAGCCTGACAACAACAGAAGAATCTTTAAAGTTTTTTATAGTCTTACACCACTTGTGACATCAGTAACTTTCAGTATACAGAAATATTGGATTGATTTATCAGGTAGCATTTTGGTCTCGCCAGCTATAATACCAATGGTGAGTAATATACAATCTTAAATTGTAAGAAATATGCTTAAGTATTACTTGAAATGGAGATCAAATAAGATATAATATGAACTCTGGAAATCCGGTTATTTCCCTCTATACAGAGCAGTGAACTTCAAGCTATGATACAAATTCTAAAGCTAATCTATAGTACTAATACTATCAAGATGGCTTTACTTCGAACTTGTCTACAAACTAATCATGACATGTCCTTTTCAGAACCAAAACGAGAGCCAGTCATTGCACTGAGCCATTGTTCAGAAGTGATACCAAATTAAACAAAAGCAAAATAAAGCAACCATCCTAAAATACTTTATTTTTTTTTCCGTAAAAGTGTTCTTAATTGGTTTGCTTTCACTGTACCAAAACTCCTATATTATTTTGCGTTTTCAGTAAAGCGCTAGTTTTCTATAATCCTAGAAACACAGGGAAACATAATTAGTTGGTTTATTTGTACTAGTTTTATTGATAATGTTAGACAGGCTGTGAAGTAATAATTTTTGTTCGTTTTAAGTTTCAGCTTTGCTCTTTACTTCCCTCGGAAAAACTTTGTTTTTTTATATTAATTCTAATTAGGAACAAAAACACTACCATACAATAGCATGATCTTTGAAACCAGAAGAATTCAGCAACAGCATTTTCAAGTATTCAGTTTTTCAGTATTAAATGGTAGAAATGATCCCTTTGTGGAGGGATTATCCTTTCTATTATTTGAAACCTGCACTAGACCTTTATATATTAGTTCAAATGAGCCTACCTATGAAAGCCTCCTAAAACTAACCCTATAAATTCAGCTCCAACTCAAAAAAGCCTTTTCCTAAGAATCCTTGTCATATTTCAATTTTTCTTAACAGGTTCAAAGGGAAATGTTTTCAAATAAAGTAAAGTTATTTGACAATTCAAATTTGAGAATAGCAGAAAACTCAAAGAAAGATTAATTGAAACCCAAAAAGAAGAAGAATTAAAGTAACAATCAAGCCAAACTTAAATTGAAAAGAAATTAACTGCAAGTACTTTCATTTTTTTTTTTTTTTTTTTTTTTTTTTTTTTTTTTTTTTTTTTTTTTTTTTTTTACCAAATCAAGATTTAGCTTGCTTTTATACTAAATTTCTGAGAATATTGGATGTAGCACATCTTTCAACAGCATAGCCACAATACCAGAGCTTTAGCTTAGCTCGTTTGTCATCTGATTCACTTAGCAATTCTGCTCTGGTTTTCAATTTTGAATTTAGCAACAACTCGAGATTTGAGGGTGTTCTGTATAAACACCATGTACCATTATCTGACCTGACTTGCTTGCAAGAACGTATCCAAAATTTGTTTCTGGGGGGAGGGTCCTCAAAGAAAAACTTAAAAAAAAAATGCATCAAACGTTCGTTTTTATTCATCTTTGTTACATTTTTATGAGTCGGACAAAAAATTTCAGGGGGGGGGGGGGGGGGTTCAAACCCACCCACTCCGCCCCTGGGTGAAGCCTTGGTTGTTTGATACCCTGTCATAATCAATCATCCTTTAAACATTAACACAGTATGTCCAAAAATAGCTAGCATATTTGCTAGGGTAGCAATGTATTGTGTGATTTCTGGAGGTTTGGGGAACCAACTTTCGGATTCGTAAGAACAGAATTTAAATAAACCTTGAATCATTTACGAAAATTCATGAAGTCTGTGGAGACAAAATCTCAACACATTAAGTAATAATAATATTAATACAAAGCATATATCAACCATTAACTTTTTTTCTTCAATTTCAGATTGTTTTACAAATCGTGCCCAGTCCTAACAAAGATGAGGGACAAAAAAAATATGTTGTATTCCCCCACCCTCCCCACCGTGCTCACACACGCAACAATTTTCTATATTTATCTGACAGCTAAAGGAGACTTAGACGCTTTGGGCATTAAATTGCGCTCTTTGAAGCATTTGGCATCCCTCACCTGTCAACACAACACCTTCCCCTCCTTCATAAAGGCTGATTACATATTACTGAACAAAATTTCATGAAACATCAAGTGAACCAACAGAGTTAAATCCATATCAAATATAACTATTTATCTTTCATGATTAACGCCACTTTTCCATTGTACAATCTTGTTGGTCACTGAAATTGATTTACAGCATCTTCTTGAACAGTAACTTTTGTGGGCATGGTCTGAACCTTAAATGTTTCTCATTACTGACATTACAGTTTTCTTGTCCATATTTTATGCCACATGCAATATATATTACAATATATAGATATATATAACAAATTGCAAATAGGTCTCCTTCAAACTGACCAGGATAATATACCCAGCGACTATTTTTTTTTTTATCCAATTTGGGTTCATTTTGGGGGTTCTGTAAACAAAATGATGATTTTAATAGGCTCTTACTTAGGCATAACAGAGTCAATACAGTATCATTGACTTTGTAGGCAATGTTTCTTCCTTGGGTCTTCATAATTTTCCCCCTGGAATCTATACAAATACTTTAGTGTTGTATTAAAGACTGGGGGGGGTTCTAACTCAGTCAATAGAGCTCAATATTTCTAGCTAAAACCTTATTTCAGAACTGAGTCTCAAAAACAAACTAAGCTATGGCTGGTCAGAATGAGTCAAAGCTGCATTTAGTCATATCCCCCTCAAAACTTTGTTAGCAAAATAGTAATAAGACTGAACCTTGTTTTAAATGGAAAACCCCCGTGAAACTGAAATATAGAAAGTTCAAAAACATTGATACTTCCCCTTTGACACCCAATGTCCTCCAATCCGTTTTAACCAATGCTTGAGCAAAAAATAAAGTACACTTTACCATGCTGGAACCAAAATGGAACAGATTTCCAATCTTCACAGTTAGTCCACTAAAATGGATGCATAACCTATCCAATGCCACCTCTGGCATTACAGATATTGATGTGGCATTTGAAACTTTTAGGAAGTCAGTGCTTTGCAATTATTTGTGTGGTATATTTATTTCTATCTTACCTTTCGAATTTAATTTAACCTGTGCCCAAAAGGACAGAAAACCTCTCCAACGCCACTCTCACCATTAAAGATATAGTTGTGGTGTTTGAGACTTTTAGGAAGTGGGTGCTTTGCAATTATTTGAGCTATATTTATCCCTATTTTAACTACATAATACGATTTAAATTAATTTTGTTATAAATTTGATCTCATTTCTGCTAGTTTTGGGTTTCATTTACCATTCATAGTAATTATTGTCTCCAGCAGGTTTGACTTATAATCAGACTCGATTTGGGCTTTAATATTGATCCTTTTTAAACCTTTTATCATTGGAATCCAAGGAATTCCTTGACATTTAGATTTTATGAATTTGAAATTGACATTTTTAAACTGACAAATTTAAATGCTGACTTATTGGAATTCACAACAAATTCCATCAGCAAAGTGTAAGTGGCTAGATATCTGATAAATACAGTTAATTAAACAAAACTGGCAAACTTACCAAGCTTAATAGCAACAAACTCAAGAGGATTTATCTCTTCTGTCATTTCATCAATTCCAAGAGGTCTTTTTTCTTGTCAAAATAGTGCAATTGGTGACTTGCAATCTCCAAATTTTGAACCAAAAAACCTATTGCCAAAGAATAAAAAGCTACTAGTAAATGTTTTAAAAAGGGCTTGTTAGGTAGGTACATTTTGACTAATTGAGTTATGATTGTTATTATTTGGTTTGTACGTTGCTCATTGTGTCTACAAAATGAAACTTATGACAAATATACAATCATTAGGGACCAACTTATTCCATTGCTCAGATGAATTTGTCTACTTACAATATTGTTTCCTAACAGAGGTCCTGTTTCTGATTCAGCAGGGATTGATTGCTGAGAGCGAGCCTCTAGATACAAGGAAAATTAAGTTTGTTGGCCATGAATTAGTGATTCACTCTAATGAGGCTATGGGAATGACTTTCTTTTTGCAGTGGGAATTGTATTAGGTGTGCCGCTTTTTCTTCCATAGACAGCAGATGGAATTGGAATATGGATAATGTTTATGGAGGAATACATCAACAGAAATGCAAATTTAACATTTGAAAAGAGCAAAAAATAAATAACCTACAGGTACTACTTTTATTCTGTCAACGTTTTTCTTTTCAAAAGCCAATAAAATCCAGTACTGCCCAATTATGTAATTTTTAGCAAACTCATAAACAGTTAGGGATCAAACTGAAACCCTTATTCTATTCAGATACTTTTGGGTAAATACAGAACTAGAATTTTAGTGATGTATAAAAAATATCTTGTGACCCCCCCCCCCTCCCCTATCCCTCATAATTAAAATAGCCTACTCTTATAAGTTTACCAATGTTTTAAAACAAATAACATTGAGCAAATCCTTGAACAAAGAGTTTTGAAAAGGGTACTTGTCACTATTGGAAAGTCAAATATTGGTTTTCTTTCTGAAGTTGGAATTGGAATTTCATATTTTAAAAGAGCAAAAATAAGTAACCTAAACAGTAACCTAGAAACAGTTAGGGATCAAACTTAAACTCTTATTCTAGCCTATTCAGATTAATCTGGGAAATTACAGAACTAAAATTTTGCCTGTATATACAAAATATCTCCTGAACCCCCTCATATATATAAAAATACTCTTATAAGCTTACCAATGCTTAAAAAAACTAATTCAAGAAACCTCCCCCCCCTTTTTTTAATTACAGAGTCATGTTAAAACTTACAACAAGTAGAAATAAAGTCCAAAAACAATTCAAACTTAAAACAAACAGAAACAGGGACTAATATAGAAGAATAGTTTAATCTTAAAACAACTAAAACTTTAAATGAATACTAAAGTCACTGTTTCAAAATAAACATGTTTCACATGTTTTGTCACTTCTTTCAAAAAAACAAAGCACTGTTTAAGAAGAACACAAAAGTCTGTTTCAAACAAACAGAAATTACTACATACAGGAGTTTGGCTACTGTCCTTCTTCCCATCTGTAAACTCCTACAGTCTATTGAATCACATTTAACTCCTGAATCACCTACAAATTTAACTCCTGAATCACCTACAAATGACCATTTTGTCTCACTGGGCAGTTTCTTTTTAGAAACACATTTGTAAAATTTGGTTACAATAATAATAATGATAATTTATTCTTAGACCACTATAAACAACAAGACAAAAATGGAAAAAAAGAATTACAAAAGGATAAGAGACCAAAGTAAAAGATTTTAATTTAGTTTTTTAATCTTTAGATTTTAAAAGGAAAAGAATATTCAATCAACTAGAAAAACATAGGATAAGACCATGAAATGGCTGAAACTTAGAAATAGCACACTCAGGCAGCTTTTCATGTAATGGGCCAGTTTTGCTGTTATATCTGGAGCATTAAAATTCTGCACAACTTTCCATTCTTATACCTTGGTGGCAAATAAAGTTAAAGTCTCAAATACTAAAAGTTCATTGATCAGAGAGCTTTCATAATTTTTTTTCAAATAAAATTTATAACAAACCAAATAAAGATAAGATAGAGTGGTTGCAGTTGTTTGAGTACAGTTTCACTAGTGCTTCATGGTATTTTTTACTCCTGTTAGTAACAATTTTTGAATACCCAATATAGATCTTAAATTTAGTTCTGGAAACTGTACACAAACAAAACAGTCATAAGTTACTTATAATTAAGATTCCCACCATCTAATGGATTCAACAAAATCTATAGACAAAATTTGATGAATAAGTGGTGATCTAGAAGAAGACTTAACATTAAAAGAGAGGAACTCACACTTATCAACATTCAGAGAAAGTCCAATGGTGGAAAAGAAGAGGCAATAAAATGACAGAGTCAGAAAGCCTCCTCCATGTAGCCTACAACCAATTAAAAGAATATTATCTGCATGAGCTAGGTATGAGACATTAAAATTTTCTAAAAAGCAAGTGGTTAGAGAACTATTCAATAGGGTGAATCAGGGAAAGTCCAACAGTGGGGTAAGTCTGATACCGACCTTCAATTTGTCTATGGTCCATTGTATCTGTGGGAGGCTTTCATATTTTCTTCCATATTAGTAGCAGTAGGCAACAGTGCCATCAACTTCTGGCAGAGTTAGCACGCCTTCTGTTCAGAGGGTTTTGAAGTTTTTTGGACGGCGTTTTTTTTAGGAACACAGGTAACTGACTTTACTTTAACTTATGCAGATTATAAAGTAAGAGATAGAGAATTTTTTTTTTCATTTCTTAGAAACTAGAAGACCAGGAGCATCTTCCTGATTTTTTAAAACAAGCTAATGTTATTAGTTGAACAGATAAGAGGGGTGTCGGTCTTACCCCCGATAAAACCCATCTGGGGAAAGTCCGACATGTCGGTCTTACCCCCTATGGGGGAAGTTTGGCTGGGGTGTCGGACTTACCCCATGTTACCAAAGATGGATATTTTAAATGGTAGAACAGATTCTAAGCTTTAGATAATAAAGGTTGAAGCCAGTAACCATCCTTAGATGGCTTTACTAACTTAGTGGAATGTAGTGTTGTGTTGATCATTCATGTATTGCAGTTCTGTGCCTGCTTTCGTTTATCTTTATCCCTTGTAATTTTTTTTCGTCTTAACCTTTACTTGTGACCTGCCGTGCAAAAAGTGTAGCAAAGTAGAAATGCTACTTGGCATGTATCAAATTTGTTGGCAGATTTTGTCTGAAAATACCCTTTTTACATATAAAATAATTTTTGCTCAAAGAAAAGGTGTCAAAACACAAGTCGTGCTCCGCTGTGCAAAAAGTGGGATAGCATAGTAGCAATGCTAGTGGACAGTTTTCATGGCCTAGTAAAATCTGTTGGCATTTTTTTTTTCAAAAATACCAGTGCTTCCACTATCCCCAAATTTTTGGGGATTCCCCCCAAAATCTGTCTTCTCATAAACATTCTCAAAATCGGTTCCCCAAAAATCCCCTTTCTTTCAGGGTTGCCACCCTAGTGATTTATCGCTGACGACAATCCACCCCTAGTAACTATTACTTTCACTTGACTTGAAATAATTTTTTCACTATTTTCAAAAGTTTATGTCTCAATTATTTACTACACATCAAAACCAGACATAGATTACTGAATTACTGACCTTTCTTCCTATGCTAGTAAAAGTATACTGACCTTTTTATAGTTGTAGTACAGTGATCAATGAATATTAAGAATGCAGTTGGGTGTGTATTATTTTTATAATACCAATATCATTGGAGTGTACAACTCAATCCATAAACTACCAGCAGTAAGCTATATACTGTATACTTGAGACTTTGAATACTATACACCATTAGCAGTATTAGAGTAAATATATGAGACAGTACTTTAATATGATTAAATATGATTAAGAAAACTATTGATATTTCTAACCGCAAGCTATACTAAGTTACATTTGTTACTTTTCTGAAAATTTTACCTATAGAAATACTTCTTGCTCAAAGAAAAGCTGTCAAATCACAGATTTTGCTGCTAAAGTGTTGGCAGCTTTTGGAATTCTGCTACTGGCTGTTTTGGAAATTTTTTGCACACCTGCTTGTGACAGGTTTTCGAATACATTCATCAATTCATTCATAATTCCCCTTCGAATAAATTCATCCATTCATTCATAATTCCTTTGTCTTTTCTAGATGCCTAGAAATTATGTTTGGAAAACACAACGCGGGGTTGGAGGAAAATATGATGCAACTCAGCTACAAAACGCGCTAGCAGAGATATCTTCAAAGAGAATGTCTATGCTACAGGCTTCGAAAGTATTTCAAATACCGCGCACTACCTTGCATGACCATCTTATGAAGAAGACAAAAGTCAAAAAAAACAGTTTGTGGTGGAGGGAGGAGTCAAGAAATTCCTGCTGAAATAGAAAAGGATATGGCTCAGGGTCTCCGAATACTTTGAAAAGTGGGGCATAGGTCTCAGAAAGCAGGAATTTTTTGACCAAGTCCAAGAATATCTCATCAAGAACAAAGTTCAAACAAGATTTAAGGACAACCAACCTGGTCATGACTGGTGGGTGGGGTTCAAGTGCAAAACAAAATTTCACTAAAGAAACCAGAAAGGTTAGAAAACAAAAGCCTTTTGCAGCAATCTGACCCCTTCATAATGTATGGTTTTTATGAGCTGTTGTATGAAACTGCCACGGCGATGGATATTCTTGACAAGCCCCAGTGCTGGTTTAATTTGGATGGGACATCTTTCTGCAGGGATCCTGGCAATACGAAAGTTGCTGGAGCCAAAGGCTCACCAGCCACTCGTAGAACAGGTGGTAATGGACGTGAAAATACAACTGCCTTGGTTTGTATCAGTGCAAACAGAGAAAAATTCACACCTTTAATAGTTTTCTCTGCAAAGAATACCTGGACCTCATGGATACCTGTAGATGGAGCTTACCCTGGTGCATCTTACTCATCTACCAATAAAGGGTGGATGACGTCTGATCTCTTTATGAACTGGTTTGAATTCCAGTTTCTTCCTCATGTAAAGGGAAAGGCACTTTTCATCTTAGATGGACATGGCAAACATGCTCTTGCAAAACTTGCAAAGCTTTCTCTTGCTCTTGCAAAACTTGCAAACGAAATTAACGTGACAATTCTCAAGCTACCTCCACATGCTTCAACCTCTCGATAAAGTGGTTTTCAAGGGAATGAAAGTGTCTTATGATCAGAATCTCTCGAAATGGCAGAGGAGCACCCTGGCAACATTCTGTCAAAGAAGGATTTTGTATGTCTCTTATCAAAGGTATGGGATACCTATTTCACTCCTAGCCTGATTGAAAAGTCGTTCAAAGCAACTGGAATCTTTGACCTGAGTGTTCCAATGAGAGTAAACCCATCTGTAATTGACCAAACCAAGTTTGAACCTACCAAGTTGAGACGCTATGCACAAATGAAAAAGGAGCAGGAGAAAAATTCAGGCACATCTAAAGTCACAACCACTGTCAACACTGAACTAGAAAAAATTACCTTTTCTGTTACCTTTAGTCCAAAGAAATTGCTTGGCAACCATCAAAAACTTTTGAAAAGATTCTTCTTCACTCAATCAAGCGGCCCGACCTACCATCAGTTTCAGGAATAGAAAAACGGAAGAAAATTGCAAGAGAGGCAGAAGTGATAACATCAAAAGAACATCTAGAGGTGCTTAAGAGGGAAGAAAATCTGAAAGCAAAAGGCAAAGAGAAGAAGAAAAGTTCAGATGGGAAGGGTATAAAATCGAAAAAAAAAAAATTTCCTAAGAGGGAAGCCAATAGAGATACGGGTGATAGCGAATCAGACATCAGCCTTGAACTTGGCTCTGATGAGGATGATCAGAGTATTCAAGATACTATTCAAGAAAGTGACAGCGATGACAAGGAGACACCCAGAAAGCAAAAGATTGTTCCCAAGCTAAATGAGTACTATGCAGTTAGATACGATGCAAGGAATGACTAACAAGGTTACATAGGAAGGGTTCTAGACTTTCCTGACGAGGGAAAAGTTAAGCTCAAGTTTCTTCACTGCTTGAGCCTTGCCACTACTCTTTCAGTTGGCCAAAGAAAGACGATTTCGATACTGTAGATGACAAATACATTAAGCAGGACCAGTAAACTTAGTGGGAAAACCGGACCATTTGAAATACCCCAAATCCGTCAGGTTATTGTATCGTACAAGGCAGTTACTAGCAAGCGTCAGTAGATCTTTGTTTTATGCCCATACACGTAAGCTACAACATATATGAGTAACTTTTTGTATCTGGAGTCAAACCATATTTTGTGTGATACGTTTTTCTTTTTTAAAATACAAGCAATCATTTACATTCAGTGATTTGTGCACCTCGGCTATGATACTTGTAACGTTTATCTGTTGGGTAATTCCGACACTGTTGGAGCTACCCCACAGCAGCAGAAAAAAGTATGGTCTGGCCTTTTGATGCCAGTCAGTTTGACATAAAAATTGTTTGCTTATGGACTTATAGTGATTCCTCGATGCCCTTTAAGATGGTGAAGTCATATTATTTTTGACATATTGTTGAAAAAAGCTAGTAGGATATGTTGCACTTCCCCAAAGCTGGGGTAAGTCCAACATAGCAGACTCCACCAACTTTGAGACCTGGTGATGGGCTACAAGCACAGTATATGGGAAAATCAGATAGTGAATAATATGAGAAATTGTTGTAAAAAAAAGTTTGATAGAAGATGATATGAGATACTCATAAAAAAAAAAATCTTGAGAGTCAATTTAACAAAAAAAAAACATGTTAAGGTGTCGGACTTTCCCCGATTCACCCTACATTAGAAACACACAGTTTAAAAATAGAGGGAGATAAAACCCTATGTTGTTTCATGCCTGTACCTTATGCAAATTACAGAATTTAAACAAAGACCATCACTGGTTTTAAGCCAGAGAAAAGAACTCCCATTCCAATATTTAAGCACATATATAAAGGCCACCAAATCTGTTCAAAGCTTGGACTAGAACAGAAGAAAGAACTCTGTGTGCATGCTGACAACCAAAGCCCTTCCAAAACCCAATCTGGTGTGTCCCAAAATTGACATTTGAATTTACAGAAGATTGTAGCACTTTGCTAAAACTACAAGAAACAGATATAGGGCAATATGAAGAGCAAGAAAAACAGACCTTGCCCTGCTCAAAGATACAACTGACCATGCCACACAGGAAGCTACTTGGGGCTACTGAGCAACAAAGTGACATTTGAAAAAGAAACTGCAAATGGAACAATAATCAACTAAAATCAACATTTAAACAATTCTTACTAATCTTATCTAAATCAATGGACTTAGATTTCAAATGAAAAATGACATTGCAAACTATATTGAAACCCAATCTGGTGTGTCCCAAAATTAACATTAGAATTTACAAAAGATTCTAGCACTTTTCTCAAACTACAAAAAAACAGACATAGGGCAATATGAAGAGCAAGAAAACAGACCTTACCCTGCTTTAAAATACAACTGACCATGTCACACAGGAAGCTATCTGGGGCTACTGAGCAACAAAGTGACATTTGAAAAAGCAACTGCAAATGAAACAACAATGGACTAAAATCAACATTTGAATGATTCTTACTAACCTTATCTAAATCAATGGACTTAAGATTTCAAATGAAAAATGGCATTGCAAGCTACATCAGCAGATATAGGTATAACATGGTGCTGAGAAAGACTCTGTTGGATAACATTTGATAATAACTTTCCAAAATAATGATAAACATTTTTATTCAGAAGTAAGTGAGAAACCCACAAACAGGTAAGGAAAAGTTCCAAAGCTGCCAGTAGCAGAATTCAACAAAATTCCAAAAGCTGCCAACACTTTGGCAGCAATACTTGTGTGTTTTGACAGCTTTTCTTTGAGCAAAAAGTATTTTTATATATAAAAATGGTATTTTCAGACAAAATCTACCAATAAATATGAAAAATGCCAAGTAGCATTGCTACTTTGCTACCCCACTTTTTGCATGGCAGCCCACAAACACTCACTAGTCAAACCAATGGAATCACTGCTAAGACGTCTTTTCTAAATTGAAGAATTTATAAAAATTTTCCAATCATATTCACTGCAAGGAAAATCCAAACACTTGCAGCATGCCATATGTAAACGTATCTTATATGAATGCTTAGAATTATTTTAAACATCAAATACTGTGCCTGATTTTATCCAATCACAATCTGACCAAATTCTAAGCCAAAACTTAGATTGCTCTTTAACCAATTTAAACTCAGGATCAATATGCCAAATATACTGAGGGAATCAAACTTTCACACTTTCTTGAGGTACATATAAAAGCTCTCATTTTTTCATAGCAGAAATAATTTGAGCAATATACGAATGAAGCTCAGACTTAGCATTCAAAGTGGTAACTCCCAACAAATGATACAGCATACAAGTAAGATTCCATGACATCGCAAGAGACAAATATAAAAGGGAATATTTTCTTGATCCCAATTAGTTTTCTGAAACCATTTACTGCTTTGTTTCCTTGGGTGTGCAAAATTTTCACACACAATTAATACCCAAAAAGAAACTGGCAAGTGATCAATATGCATATGAACAAAAGAAATTTCAAGACATGACAAAGCAAATTATATGATCTATTATTTAATAGTGAAAAAGCATAAAAACAGACTTCATGTGATGTATTCACTTTTATTCTTAGACAAATTATGCTAGAAACTGGAAACTCACCCCTAGCCAGTAAATGTTACAAGATAAATTCTTGAAAAACATTTTTCTGCTATATTGGAAGGGGTTAGGGAAACAAAACTTTCAAGGATAGACCTACAGACTGAATTATGTCCTAGAAAGGTATTTTGAAGTACCCACCTCTATTACCCCTTATCCCTCTAGAGGGCAATAACATATGATCCCCTTTAAAAGTGTTTGTTTATATTAGTGAAACCTTGAAAAACAGATCTTCTAATAAAATGAAGAACAAGAAAATTCTTTTCAGCTTTTCAGAATCCTAATTTATGAGGTTTTTAAGATCTGCAAATACATTTCCTAAATTTAAAAAAAAAAAATATTAATATGGCTTAAAATCCTACTTAAATAACAGAAATTGCATGTTCAAAACAAAAACCACATAAAAAGAGACATAGGTAAAATCCTAGTTTAGTTACTTTTCACTGTCTTGGAAAGGGTTTATGTTAGGAAAATGAAACTGTCAAGGATGGGTCAACAGACTAAAGTATGTCCCAGGAAGGTATTTTGAAGTACCTACATTAACTCTTTCCTTGTCTGAAGGGCAATGACCTTTGATGACCTTTAAAATCTTTGTTATGAAAGTGAAACCTTGCAAAACAGATCTTCTGCTTAAAGTAGAATAGGCTACACAAAAACTGTTTTCACCTTTACAACTTTGCTCAATCCTAACTTATGAGGTTTCAAAGATAGCCTATGCAAATACAGATAAATTTTTTGTTATTAATATTATTGACTTATGAATAAAGTAAACATACCACTTGAGGCCTTTTTTTATACTCTTTCCAAATATGATAATCATTTTTGTTGGAAATGAATTTTACCCCCACCCCTAAATATACCAATTCAGGGTATATATTTGCACATTAGGGAGGTGAGGGTAAACTTTATTTCTTATGTAAATGAGAGGTAAGTTTAAACTTTACCCCCCCCCCTAATGTGTAAATATATAGCCTACCCTGAATTGGTATATATAGGGGTGGGGTAAAATTCATTTCCAACAAAAATGATTATTATATTTGGAAAGAGCATAAAAAAGGCATTGGGTGGTATGTTTATTTTATTCATAAGTCAATAATATGAATAACAAAAAATTTACCCCAATACATTTCTTAAATTTAGAAAAAATCCATTAATATGGCTGAAAATTCTACTCAAATAACATGAATTGTATTTTCAGAACTAAAACCAGATAAAAAGAAACTTGTAACTGAGAATTAAAGTGAAATGTTATTCTGTCAAAAATTTTAATAGGTACCTGTCAATCAGGCAAATTTCTAAGACTTAGAAATCAGAAGAGGGCTAACACAGAAGCTTGACAATACCTTCACTGAGTAGGGTAAAAGACCTCTTTTGGGAAAGACCACTTTTCTTTGGCATTTCGGAAAAAATAGCAATGGGTTTTTGGACCACCCCTTTTTACTACAACATGAAGCAATGTGAGGGCAGTAACAAGAACCCCGCCTTCTTGGTCAAATTTTCACCAATGATTTGTCAGCATAAATTAAAAATATGGTCTCTGTTTTGAAAAGCAATTGAAAAGAAAAACTATATTCAAATATTTGTGATTTATAGAATAAATATCAAGCAATAAAAGTTACATGTCTCTAGAATCAGAAGAAAATCAGCTTTCTATTAATATATGAATAAAACTGAAACACTAAAAGGATATATACATCAAAATAGGATAATTGGTATTTCCAAAAAGAGGTCCCTGCAGGTAAGTCAATAAACTAAGAATTTCATGTCTCTGATCTTAAATAATCTGAATAATAACCATATTGATGCATAGCTTAGACTTTTTGCTATTCATTAATATACCCAATCCTTCTCAATTCCTTTTTGGTAAAAAGGTGTGAGGGTTTTAGTTTTACATAATTTTGCTCAATTGGATAGGCCTACTGGTTTTTTACCCTAGGCTATGTTGTTTGGCCCTTGATTCATTACTAAAAGTTTTACTTTACTAAACAAACTTCTTTCCAGGATAGCGAAATGTAGCTATAGATTTTTATCGATACTATATCTTCAGGTCTAAAAACATAATTCAGATCACAACTATGTCACCAGAACAAGAATGTTTATGGAAATTCAAAAAAGTTTGCTAAACTGCATACGATTTGGTCCAAATCTGTGTAGATTTCCGCCGAAATCGGCAATTAAAAAAAAGGCTTGATATACAAAAGGGGTAGACCCAAACCGACATTTAACTTTAGACAAAGCTGAGTTACTTGTGAGTCTTCTTCTCAGTAGTAGCCTTCCCCAGGCCACTCAGTGCATCCCCAGGTGGTGGATATGAGAACGCCCTTGAGATATAGAGGGTACCTCCACAGCAAGTAGTGTGGACAAAGGGGGGACCTGGTCCCTGGGGGGTCTATAATTAAAACTTCGAAATCCTCACCTGGGAGCCATAGATACAAGAGGGGAAGGAAGAAGGTCCCTCAAATGTACACTCAGCAAGGCCCATTGGCGTGTGGACACGTCCCGTGAGTAACAAACTCTCTCCAGCAACGGGCTAAATTGCATGTTGATGCAGAACACCATCGTGGGAGGATCCTTTATAGTAGGACGACTGCAACAGGGCGTAAGATCCAGATCTATGGACAACGACTTCTGCGAAAGGCTGTCTCAACCCTTTTGGGGTATTCGCAAGACTTGGGACCTTGCGGTCAACTCAATTCCAAAAAAAACCATCAATGGACCTTAAACGCAGAAAAATTATGAATAAGACTACACCGTTCCCGACAAGAGACGTGCCCCCTTGGCACGGATGTCGAGAAGTAAGCAAGCCAACCATGCCACGGCGTTCCCGGCAGGCAGCGCGACTTCAATTATGGCGACGAAATCGTAAAATCAAAAAGCCATATCCTTGGATAAATCAACTAAAGTCGCAAAACAAACAAAAGCAAGAATAACTACTGATTGTTGGAACGTCAGATCTGTTAAACAAGAAGCTACACAAGCTCCCCTTGTCCATGAAATGTAGAAGTACAGTATTAACATATGATTTTAAAAAAGGAGTTTGAGGTCAACCAATCTTCTTACCATTCCCTTTTTAGCTGCCTTCCCTCAAAAGATGTTTTAATCAAAATTTTGGAATAGCCATCTTGTGCAAAATAGTTGACAAGTCAAATAACAATACTTTTGGGAATGAAGTAGCCTTCCACAGCCCCTGTGACAAGTGTTGTAAGTTATATCAATTACCAAATGTTTATATACGAGGCCGGCTATTGGGAAAAAAATTTGCATATTTAATCTGGGGTCTCCAAAAAGGCTGAGAACATTAAGGTAAAACTTTCAGAAGACGTATAGGGAGCTGTCGAACAAAACCAAAGCACACTATATGAAGGCGCGTTGTCAAAATCACACGACAGTAATGTCTAGGGAACAGCAAAAGGTATTAGGTTAAAACTTTAAAGGCATGTTGAAAGGGATGTTGACAAAGAAACAAAGAGCGAACCCCCCCCCCCCACCCTCTTGTTCTTTTAGATGCTTCCCTTAACATTGATAGAGATCTTAAAAATATCTTACTGGACATAGTCACAAAGTCAAATATCTATGTCTTTGGTGTTGTCCTGCCCTCACGGCCCCCGGGGCAAGGAATATACATTACGCTATCGGTCCATATTTTATATGTAGAATTTATCATTGGGAAAGGGGACATTTGATCGTGGGTGTGTGAAACAAGGCTAGGGGTATGTTGACATCCCCCCCCCCCCCACCAAAAAAAAATGGAAATTTTGAGCTAAATCAAATGAAACTATCTGTATCCAAGTTGTCAAAAAGTAGTAGGGGTAGGAGTATTAACTTGAAACTTTAAGAGCCACTACTACTATTGCTATTATTGTCGCTGCAAATGAGACTTGTTGCAACTACAAATGTGATTACTTCCAACTGCGACAACTTGCAACTGTGACCTCGACTGCTTAAAACTGCTACTAAATCTCCTTGTAAAACTTTGAAACTGAATGTTGAAAAAGACTTACTTAATTATTTTGATACTTTGATAAAACTTTGATGTTGAAAAGAAAACTGTGCTGTTGAAAAGGGGAATGTTAAAAACTTGAACAAAACTTGAACCTTTGGCAATCAAAAAAGAACAGAAATTATTAAAAAAAAAACTTTCCAAAAACGAAGTTTCGGAAGCAATATTAACCTTAATACGAACAGAAATACATTCCTCTAATGATTCAAACTCAAAACGAAGAGAAATTGCAATTAAAGAATAAATCAAACCCAAATGAACAGAAATTTAACGATCATAGCAAAGAAACTTACAACATGTACTACCATAAATGAATAAATAAATCTTGAAACGACCAAAACTTAGGTTGCATATTTAAATGAAACTTAAAACGAACCCAAATCACAACAAACAAGGGTTTGGTAACTGCCCCCTTCTCTCTCCCCTAACTGTTAAATTCTAGAGCCTATTATATCATTTGCGCTTCATTGAAAACGAATTAAATTACAAATATTTTCTTTTGCACTTACAACATTGAAACTAAAATAAAATTACAGTGAATTAAAATCTTGAATTGGCGAGCTTTCACCAGTTAGTATCATTATAGGCTATAGATCAAATAATAAATTCAGTTTCATTTCTTCTTTCCCAGGACTGTTCAAGATACATATAGTATTCAATAAAACGCAAATAATGTTTAGAAGTTTGAGTTTGAACCACCTCAGGAATTTATTTCTGCTCGTCTTAAGTTTAATATGGCTCATTAGTTTTCTTTGAAAACTTCTTTTTCGGAAAGTTTTTGTGTTTAATTAATAGAATTGACGAGATACAAAATTAACATATTTTCAAGAATAGTGTTTTGTTAATTTAATACAAATTATTTAATAGTAGCAGTAGTAGTCGCAGTATAGTAGTAGAAGAATTAATAGTAGTAGCAGTAGTAGTTTCAGCTGTTTGAATTATTATAGCTGACTTCCCATCGAAAGTAGTACAGTAAGCTAAATTGGAAACATGTGAAGGGTGATTTATGTTTGACTACTTACTCTGTGTGCCCTATTTTTGATTACCAAGACCCCCCAACCAGTTGCTGCAAACCTCAGTCTCTTGCCCGAATGCAAGATAGCTCTTGAACGACTATTACAACGACGCAGTGCGTTATCTCAGAATTTCAGCAGGAGCCGCTGTTTCCACTGAAAGATCCGGATTGGGACTCTAAAACTCGTATGGAACTTGTGCCTGAAGTTAAGAAGGCTAAAAATTCAGCCAAGTTCTGGGTGCGTATGTGGGTGGATTGTGATAGACCAAAGTTGGGATAAGTATATGCTATGAAACAGAAAAACAAACGTGAGGATAAATTATCGCTACGCTTTGCTTGTCTCAATGGCCTTGACGATCCAACGGACAGAAAATCGTGGTCAAAAGTTGTCAATAGTGCAAAATGTAACCCCAAGATTTTTTCCAGTCTGAAGATTTCTGATTTTGTATTACATTATGAGCATGTGTTGTCTCTTTGCAATTAACAGATCCATGATTTAATTTTTTTGGCTAGAAAATTGAGTCATGAGGCACCAAAAGTAATTTCACAAAGCGCAGTTTTCTCTGTTTCGAGGAGCCAAATTATCGAAGCTTTGAAAAATGTGAAGAAAACTGACAATTTTAATCAAGATGGTCTTTCTTATAGTTTTTTTTTTTTTAAACATGATTGCTCGTTACTTGCGCCACATACTTAATTATTCTTTCAAATATGCCTCATGGAGTCATTGGTGCCAGATAGTTTCTTAAGCAGCCTTGTAAAGTTTAGACCCAAACAAGGTAAATAACCTGAATATGTGTACCAATTTAAGGCATATTTTAGTTTCTTGTCCCTTGAGCAAAACTTTTGCTTATGTTCTTCTTCCGGATATTGGTAGTAAGTGAAATTTCACGCCGTAGCAACTGTGTTTTCGAAAAGATATGGGTTGCAATCAAGCCCATTATATTCTGACGAAGTTGAAAGAAGATGTGGTGAAAGAGCAATGTCCTTTATATCTTTCGGCGGTATATATTTTCAGCACCTTCGGCAATGTAGTCTTTTCGCAAGCTTTATTTCAGCTCTTCCATGAGGGAAAAAATTGGTCTGTAACTTCAATGCTTAATTTTTGGTATAATATAGTTCTGTTAGAGAGCTAAATGGTCAGATGAGGTATATAAGGAATCGAGGTTTTAAATGCGTTCGCTAAAGTAGTGTCCTCTCACCCTACATTTTCAAATATATTCTTGCCAGTTGTCTGTATTATTCAGACGTCTCCTTTTTATAAAGAGACCAATATGAGTTACGTCGCTTACGCCGGTAATGTGCTTCTCGTTAGCCGCATTAAGGAGCAGATTTCGGGAAACTTTGAAATTATGTGGTTGGAACTGGCAGATCCCGGTCTTCCCATAAATATGTCAAAGTGCGAGTTTGTATGGATCAATGTTATGGCCTCCTGCCCCCCATTAGCATCATAAACAACGTCTATAATGCGTGTTGAACAGTTTAATTGGCTTGCGCCTTGCCTTCAGCTCGTCGCTAACTGCTATGTGTTCTTTTATTGTTAGTATGGCACTCCGGAACCTTAAGAGAGTTTATTGATACGGACTGTAATCATGGTACATTGGAATTTAAGGTCAAACGGCTAGTACAACGATCCATAGCCTTAAGCACTAACGACATCTGAAAATTTCATCGCAAGAAGTCGTTTCAAACTGGAGGTATCAGTGTCATTTATTTTTTAATGGATACGTCCCTCTTTGGTTCTGTTTGGCAGTTTTTTTTTAGAATTTGTTAACCTGTATATTGAAGAATCTTCATGCGTCACTAAAATGTTCAGTTTATAACATCTTCTGACATACTTAGATGCATATTAAAGCTTTTAAAATTGGTCTTTACTTTCCACTGAATGTCTAAACTCAAAAATTTCTATGACTTTAGATGGTACTAGTTCAAATGATTGATTGTATCCTAATAATGAAAAGGATGCAGGTTCAATTCTCAAATCAGTTAAATTTTTTGTACTTATTAAGTTTGTGGAAAAATGGAAAAAAAAGGAATAAATATACTCTGATCTTGAAAGAATGCCAACTATTTTCTCACTATTCAAAATATTCAGGAACGACACACAGATGCAATAGCAATGTGTATATAGACTTCAAATGCTATGTTTCTCCAATAAATATACCTCGTCCATAACTTTTATTACTACTCACTGATATATACCTCTATTTGGCAATATTTAAAAAAAAAAGGATTGGCTTTTTGCTCAAACTTTCATTTTCAAATAGATTCATAGATGTCATTCAGGACTTCATCAGGTTCACAAGCAGAATTTGTTTCTTGTTTTGAGTATACACTTTTGCAAGTAGACACGAAAGATGATACTCTTGTTCTGACATAAGATTCTAGATCTTAACAAGAAGGTCTAGAATAAAAAAAAAATTCATTGAAACCACTCATCTAAAGAGGAAGGAAAACAGGTCAACCTGTCTTCCCTCCACACTCTTGCAACAACAAGAACTAATGCCTTGAAAGTTAAATGTCTCCTAAATTTAGCCCCCTTTCCCCTAACAGTTTTGACAAGCGTTAATTTCTGGCAAATTCATGTGCTATTCTCATAATATTTTTTTAAAATTTCGTTTTCGATACAAATGCTATCTTTTATATATCGTACGAAATACACAGCATGCCATAAAGAGATAATTCGAGACTCCTCCTCAGAAGATAGAATTAAAACCCGAGTTAGAGATTTCACCCTCTTAAATTCAAAATGAAGCTGTAAAAAATGAAGCTCTTCTTATGCTTGTCCCTTATTTTGTCGTTAGCCCTTAAATTGAAATCTTGTTCCTTATTAGACGACCTTTGAAAGACAGTACGGAATGAGAAATCTGATTCTTATAAAAAAAAAAAAATGACACCACCACCTCTCCACCTGTTGATCAATGCTTTCTCTGGGGTTCAGCGTATTCCCCCAGAGAAAAATTCCCAACCTGAAAAATTCTAAACGTATGTAAAATTTAACAGCCGAAGGTAAATTAAGACAAATAAAAAGACTGGAGAAAAGAAGGAATTCTGGAATACTCTACCTCTACTCCAAAATACATCAGGGACATATAGTGTAGAACATGGGTGCCCATAAGGGGGGGGGCAGCCTCCCCCCCACTCCTGGCTGAATGATGGTGTCATTTATTTGCATTAATTAAAAAAAATTTCACAGCATAAGTTTTCAAAGAAAAGTAAAGAGTTCAATTAAGCCAAAAATGGGCAAAAATAGAGTCAAATAATCTTCCAAGCGTAAAACTACCACAAATCACTATCAACAATTAAATGAGACCAAAACGAACAGAAATTATAATAAATAGATCGTCAAACCCAAAACGAGCAAAAATTAACATTACTAGAACTGGCAACTCCCATGCCGTCTCAAGACTAGAACATAACTTATGCTTCACTGAAAAAAAAAAAAAACAAAAGACCGTGGAATGTCATTTTAATATGATTATACTGATATTTATTTCTTAAAATAAAAAAGGGTAAAAAGAAGTGAGTAAAAAAAAGCTTTTTACTTATTTAAGTAAAAAAATTAAACATATTTTGTTTTCAGTAAAGCGCAAATTATGTTTTGGTCTTGAGAAGGCATAGGATATCAGCCATACTAATGTTAATTTTTGCTCGTTCCGAGTTTGATTCGGCTATTTATTCTAATTTCTGTTCATTTTGAGTTTCATTTATTCATTGATAGTGATTTTTGGTAGTTTTACGCTTGGGTGATTACTGCCCATTTCTGCCCATTTTTGGCTTAATGGAGCTCTTTACTTTTATTTGAAAAGCTTGTTTCGCGGAAAAAGTTTTTTTTTAGATGAGTTTTTATTAACAAAGTCATTTTCATGAAAAAAATAAATAATACTTTAAATCTTTTCGTTTTTTTTCTATAAGAATGCATAGTTTGGCATAATTGTTGAGGTTTAACATGCCCAATATCTATTAAGATATTTTGCTGGACTGTTCTACTATGCTGAACAAAATAGTTCTCTCAAAATTTTGACTAGATGTGTTTGGGAAATAAATCGGCTTGAGAGACGGGCTGATTGCCCTCCAATCTCTTTTTACTCTTAGATAGGACCCTAGAATTTTTAATTTTGAATTGGATTAGCTTCTTTAAATGTTTCAATGATATTTCTAGCTATTATAGTGTGGTGCTGCCTATGATATTGCTTATATGCCTTTTTGAAAACATGCATGTATACAATTTTTTCGCTTAACTGGAACGCCCCCTAAACAGTTCCTAGAAGTTTCACCTTAATACTCTTAGCGTCATTAGTTACAGTAACTGTAGTTGTAGTACTAAAAGTATACACGTAGTGCATTCTGGCTAGTTCAAAATCCCCCACACTTCCTCTTGAAGATCTAACTTAGTAATATAATTTGTTCTTGAGATATTGCTTTGTCATTATTTTGAAAGTTCTAATGTTCATAGTTTGTTTGAATTAAGTTCAACGTCCGCCTAAATATTTCTTATAATTGATTACTGAAGACACTGTTATATTCTCTTTGGACAATTGGCTACAAAATGGCTGTCTCACAATTTCGATCAAATGTGTTTGGGGAAAAGAGGATATCAGGGAGAGAGGGGGGGGGCTATTTTCTCTTCATTAAGCTTGACTTTCAAAATCGAACTAGAACTATGCATTTCCAATCAAATGAGCCTTCTCTCAAGTTCACAAGACCACCTCTTCATAAAAACCTTACATCCCCAAGGGCATAATTTAAAACCCTTATCCCCATACTCTGGGGGGTTGTGTCAACCCCAAAGGCCGTGTTATGAGATCTTTGGACTATTTTTGAACAAATGGCTATATTAAAATTTCTATCGGATGCATTGGGGGAAAATATGACGTGGGGGGGGGGGGGGTATAGCTGCCCTCCGATAAATTTGACTCTTAAATATGGTTCTTCAACCTCTCGGATTTCCAATCCAATGAGCCCCCACCCCAAGTTTATACTACCACCGTTTCCATAAAAACCTAAAATGCCCTTGGAGCATACCTTACAACCCTTGCCCTGAGGACTGCGAGGGGGTTCTCATCCTCAAAAGACATAATTTATGGACTTTTAAACTACGTCAAACAAAATAACTATCTCGAAATTTTGACTGGAAGTGTTAGGGGAAATGATGGGCGGGGGGGTGTGCCCTTCAATCAGTTTTGACTATTAAATAAGGCACTAGCCCTTTCAATTACCAACCAGCTAAGCCATTTTCAAAGTTTCTACGACAACAAATGACCATCTTAAAAGTTCTATCAGATGCGTTTCGGGAAGATACGACATGTGTGAGTTAGGGGGGGGGGTATTTGCCTTCTTATCACTTTGACTCTTAAAAAAAACAGTGTAACTTCTGATTACCAATCCAATGAGCCCTCTTTGAAGTTTATACGACCACCATTTCTATAAAAACCTTATATGCCGTAGGGCGTAACTTACAACCCTTGACATGAGGGCTATATGGTGAGGGGGGGATATCTTCAAAGACATAATTTCTGGACCTTTCAACTACACTGAACAAAACGGCTATCTCAAAAATTATGATTGAATGTGTTTGGGGAAATGATTGGTGTACAGGGGGAGGGGGGGGGGGGTTGACCTCCAATCACCTTTGACTGTTAAAAAGGCCAGTAGAACTTCTGATTACCAATCAAACGAGTCCCCTCTGACGTATTTTTTTATACGACCACCCTTTCTATAAAATAACCTTGTATACCCCCAGTGCATAACTTACAACCTTTGCTCTGAGGTTTTTTTGGGGGGTGGGGGGTTGTCATCCTCAAAGTCATACTTTCCAGACCTTTAAACTACGCTGGAAAAAAAGGGCTATCTCAAAGTTTTGATTGAATGTGTTAGGGGAAGTGATTGACGTGGGGGAGGGGGAGCTGGTTGCCCTCCATGAGCTCTTTTTGAAGTTCCTATGACATTTTTTTCTGTAAGAAGTGTCCAGGTCTAAAAAAAAACAATAGCGCTGCCTATGATGTTTTGTCTTGAGATTTCAATTATGCAGCACTGGAAGTGCCAATTAGACCAGGTAAGCCCCCTCCCCCAATAATATGGCCTATGGGCGCCCATGGTGTAGAATCAAACAGTTCGTGGTAATGAACAGTAAGTTATGCGCTACTCGGGTCAATAGTAACCTAAACTCTAAAGAAAGAATTTTGATAACAATTAGTACATAAGAAAATGGCTTTTATGCTGATTTTAAATATATTTGTTAATTAAGTTCAGTGATACAAATCAAATGCTACGATCCTGAGAAAATTTACCTCATTTTCGAAAATGGGAAAAACATGCTCGAAAAGGCAAGTGATCTTATAAAAAATGACAACGTTAAATTAAAAATGAGAGCTTTACTGTCACGGGCTCAAGTTCCTACCAAGAAATATGCAGAATTTTACAATTTTCCTAGACGAAAGGTCACATATGCGTGTTTTTTTTTCTAGGGACGATTTATCGAGCCGACGGTCCTAGAAGATCGGCAGAGGGCTCATTTAAACAAAAATGAATATAAGTTCTAAAGTCCTTTTAAATTGTCCAAACAGATTATGGTACGTGAAAGCACTCCTTTCTGCCATTTTGTGGCCCTCAACTATTATTTTGCCCCATGGAGTACAAAGTCTCAATCAATTAAAAATTCTTGTATTGAGTATCTCAGCAGTGGAGGAAGTAAAGGAGCACGGTTGCGCATTCGTTCCTGAGAAGTCCCGTAATCCATACAAGTAAAGGTACTTCAGACGGGAAAACTATCTGGCGTGGGTCTAATGGACGATACCCAATACTTTTGGCGAACAGGGCTTGAACGCTCTTCCCAGATGTTTCAGCTAGATGAAAAAGAATTCAAATTTAAACTAACAAGAAACTAAAAACAGTAAATTAATGACGCGAAGCCCCAACTAATTTACTGGCTGAATTTATTATTATTATTATTAGGACAAATGGACTGACGGAAATATTAGATGTAATATAAACGAAAGAAGATCAGTCAGTGTCGGTAAAGAACATAAAAAGAAGTAACTTTAATAGCAATATTTTCAATTCAGCCGGTAAAAATGACCGGCAAGTCATTAAAACCCATTCTTCTCCCCCTCCAAAAAAGTTTTGGCTAGTGATGCATCCGTTTATTACAAGGCAAGATCCATGGTAAGTGATAATCGTACTTCTTAGTCTCAGCCTCATATCTCCCTGAACTTCCATCCTAGGGCAACTCTTCTACAGTTTTAAGTAATATTATTTTTTCAAATTATATTTTTTATCTTACCATGCTATGATAGCTCAAACCCCAGAACACAAATATATATAAAAAAAAATACACACAATAAATACTACAAGATATTCTACATCAAATGTTCTGCATATATTTTTAATTTAGGCAGAATATTCAAACATTCCTTATTGTCTTTATTATTATTGTTTGTCATGCTTTCTCTTTGGCAGCTCAATTTTGTATGGAGGATAATTTTCCAGGAAAAAAGATTTCTGTAGGGGAGTTTTATGGGGGGGGGGGGGTTTCCACGAGAAAATTTTTCAGGAGGGAATACGCCTAGCATCACTTTCTATAAATGCTGAAACTAGGTATCCTAATCTGTTGTAGGCATTGCAGGTTAGTATATGGACACCAATAACATCCACAACATTCCTAAAAAATAATTCAAAGTCTTCTTCTTTTTTTTTAGCCAGATTACGCATGTTTTCAATCACCGTTACCTATGAGATTCCTATACAGAATACTACTTAAATATAGATATAGCTTGATTCTATAAGTTCGACATTTACAATTTCCTCAGACCATATGCCAAAACCAGAAGAAGTCCAGACCTAGGTCTGCAACAGCCTTAAAAGTAAATAACAATAAGATTTTTAAGGTGTAAAATGAAAGAAGGTGTTGTATAATTCGCCTGTGTTTTCTCTGTATGTTTATTGCGTATATACCCTTCCTTTAACTTTCCAAAAATTATAGTATATTGCAGTGATTCAACTAGTGAAACTTATTTGGCTGGTGAACTAAATAAATAGTGCAAAAGAGAGAGAAGAGTATCACTATTTTCTTAACGTATATTTGGAAGTGCAAAATGTCAAAATTAACTCTATAAAGAGAAAAGTGCACCCCATAATCCCCAAAGGCAAAATGAGAGCCATTGCACAATCAATGACTTAATAAAAATTAAATTGTCACCAATGTGTCAGGGCGACTTCATATGGAAAGAAGGCTTATTTGATTTGACATTGTAGTTTTGTCTCCTTTTTAAGAGATCAAAAGTGATTGGAACTCTCCATCCATCCAATCCAAAATGTTAATTCAGAAATTAATAACAGCTTGTTCACTAGGCTAAAGTAAAACACAAATAAAAAACTGTAATAATTAAATCCTGCTTCTATTTATTCAATATCTCAAAATTTGAAAAAAAAATGTTTCAAACAAAAACATGGAAAAAATGTGTTAAAAGGCACTCACTTTGAGCACGAAAAATATAAAACCTTTTCATCTACCACTGTTCGGATGATAGGAGCGAAGTGGGCTTTTATATATTATCTTTTTTCTTTTTTTCACCGAGTCACTTCGTGCGGAAGGAGTTGTAACAGAACCTTTGGAGGGAAATCATTCGATTGAGAATTCCAGAGCCTTTTTAAGAGTAAATGATCGGAGGACTTAAAGACCCCCCCCCCCCCCCCCCAACACCCCTTTCTTCAGCCCTACCCCAAAGACAACCCATTTAATTTCTGAAACTGATATTTTGTTCAATATAGTTGAAGGCCCGATTACTGTGCCTCTGGGGATCACATGATCCCACAGCTTTTGAGGTAAGTGTTGTAAGTTACGCAATTGACCTATTGTTTACATGTAAGATTTATTACAGGAAAAGGGGAACATGCTTGATACTGGGTCTCTAAAACGGCTAAAGGTATTGAGATGCAGCTTCCAAGAAAGGTTGAACTAAATCAAAACACACAATGCAGGTTGTCACAAGGGAGTACAAGCAATATCTAAGGAACGACTTAGGGTATTGAGTTAAAGTTTCATTGGTTGTTGAGGGGGATGTTGAACTAACTAGAAGGCACTTTGTTCATAGTACCACTACTAAAAACTATTTTTTCTACGGCTACTACTACTTCTGTTAAGAACTCTACAAAAGGCGGTAATGGTGAAGCTTTCAGAGAAATTTTGAGGAGGATGTTGAACTAAATCAAAACACACTATGTGTACGCAGGCTGTCAAAAGGGTGCATACAAAATTTTTCAGGGATGGCTTAGGGTATTTAATTTAAGACCTAATAGAGCTCCTGGTCCAACATTCACTCCCAGTTTCAGTGGGTCCCTTTAGCCCTTGAATATATGTCTGAGGTATAGAAGATACGCCCCTTAGTTAAACTCGATACAAATTGTTTCTTTTGGCTAGTTCAACATCCCCCTCAGCTTGCTCTGAAAGTTTTAAGTAGTTTCACGGTTTCAAGTAGTAGTAGTAATAGTAGTACTAATACTAGTGGTAGCAGTAGTTCAAACTACACATATTGTCTTAGAATTTAGTTGAAAATCCTCCTCAAAATTACTCCCTTTTGCAAAACTGGATGCATAAAGTGTTTTTGATTTGATTCTACATATCCTAAACAGTCCCTAGAAGTTCTAAAGTGATACCCTTGGCCGTTTTGAAGCTGAAACTGTACCATTTTGGTAACCAGGATGCATACAGTATCTTTTTATTTAGTTCAAATCCTCTCTAACATGCCCTAAAAGTGTCAACCAAACTACCTTAGTCATTCATGACACATTGCAGAAGCACCCTTTTGACCACCCGAATGCAGAGTTTCTTCCGATTTAGCTCAACATCCCCAACAACATATCCTAAAAGTTCAAAGGTTTGTTCCATAGGTTTATCCTAAAAGTCCTTAGCTGTTCCTGGGGTGTTGGACAGACACACTTTTGATGATTTGGATATGCACAGTCTTTTGATTTAATTTTACGTTGCCCTCAAGTTTCCCTGAAAGCTTCAACTTAATACCCTATTCCGTTCTTAAGATATTGCGATTGGAGGACTAACCCCTTTCTACGGCCCTCCCCCAAAGACAAACCATTTAATTTTTTGAAACTGATATTTAGTTCAGTACACAGCTTTTGAGGTAAGGGTTGTAAGTCTCAGGAACGACTTAGGGTATTAAGTTAAAACTTTCAGAGGTTGCTGAGGGAGATATTGAACTAACTAGAAGGCACTTTGTTCATAGTGCCACTACTAAAACCATTTTTGCTACTGCTAATACTACTTCTGCTAAGACCTCTACAAAAGGCGGTAATAAAGTGAAGCTTCCAGGGAAATTTTGAGGAGGATGTTGAACTAAATCAAAAACGCACTATGTGTATGCAGGCTGTCAAAAGGGTGCATACAAAACTTCTCAGGGATGCCTTGGGGTATTTAATTTAAGACCTAATAGATCTTTTGGTCCAACATTCACTCACAGTTTCAGTGGGTCACTTTAGCCCTTCAATCTATGCCTGAGATACAGAAGATACGCCCTTTAGTCAACCTAGATACAAATAATGTCTTTTGGCTAGTTCAACATCCCCCTCAGCTTGCCCTGAAAGTTTCAAGTAGTTTCAAAGTTTCAATTAGTAGTAGTACTAATACTAGTGGTAGAAGTAGTTCAAAATGCACATAATGTCTTATGATTTAGTTGAAAATCCTCGTCAAAATTACTCCCTTTTGCAAACATGGATGCAAAAAGTGTTTTTGATTTGATTCTACATATCCTAAAAAGTCCCTAGAAGTTCGAAATTGACACCCTTGGCCGTTTTGAAGCTGAAAAATATACCATTTTGGTAACCAGAATGCACGCAGTATCTTTTTATTTAGTTCAAAATCCTCTCTAACATGCCCTAAAAGTGTCAACCAAATTACCTTAGTCATTCATGACACATTGCAGAAGCACCCTTTTGACCACCTGAAAGCACAGTTTCTTTCAATTTAGCTCAGCACCCCCAATAACATATCCTGAAAGGTAATGCCCTTAGTTGTTCCTGGGGTGTTTTAGCTCAGACACACTTTTGATGATCTAGATATGCATAGTCTTTTGATTTAATTTTACGTTGCTCCCCTCAAGTTTCTCTGAAAGCTTCAACTTAATACCATATTCCGTTCTTAAGATATTGCATCTATTCCAGTTTGACAATGTGAATGAACTTTAACCCTTTTGTTTTTGTTCGATATCTCCCTCAAAATCCCTTTAAGATTTGCAATCTTACATTTTTTAAAGGCCTTTTGACCGTCTGGATAAATACAGAGTCTTTTCATTTAGTTTCACTTCCCCTGAAAGTTTCAACTTAATATCCCTTAGCTATTTCTGAGATATTGCAGCTACGCCCTTTTGACAACCTTGATGTACAGTGAGTCTTTTGGTTAGTTCAAAAAACCCACTACAGGTATTGAAAGTTTCAACTTAATACCTTCAGCTATTCTTAAGACATGTTGAGAGGGATAGTGTATCTTTGATCGAATTAGCTAGGTGTCAGTTATTTTTTTTTATTTGGTCTTAAATCCCCTCATCAGGCCCTCAAAGTCTCAGCTTTACATCCCTAGCAATTCTTAAGATCCAACAGATGTGCCTCTTAGACAACCAGGATGCAAATACTTTCTTTTGTCTAGTTCACCCCCCCCCCCCCCAGGAGGCTCTCCATCGCTTTGAACGTTTAAAGTATTAGTAGTAGCAGTACTAGTTCTAGTAGCACAAGTAGTCCTAGTAATAACGCAAGTTGTAACACTATAAGCGCCATCAGCTATTGTTAACAAACCGTGGCTAACTAGTAGTAACACAAGTGGTATCCTTAGTTTAGGGAAATACAGCAGCAGTAAAAATTGTAGAAGCTTTTCATAATATGGGAACTGTCTTTTTATTTTGTTCAACATGCCTGAAAGTTTGAACTTAACATTCTTAGCCGTCTCTACGGTACAGCAGATGCACCCTTTTAACAACTAAGAAACATGCACTGTCTTTTTGTTTGCTATATTCTCTTCCGTAAAAGTAATTGAAGTTTCACCTTAATATTTTTGTCTATTCTGAAACACAAAGCCAGATTTAAAGGTTTGACGTTTCTCGGCACAAGTGTTTTTGCCGCTCAGTTTTTACAAGATTTTAGGGAAAATCCCAGAAAATTCGGGGGTAGTGGACGCACTGACGAGAAAACGCAACTAAAAAGACAAAAGTAATGAAAGACAGAGGTGGTACCGAACTCTCAGCTGCCATGCTTGGGAGACATCAGACAGTTTATAAGTGGACTCGGAGTTCCTGTGCTGTCTTAAAATCAATTTTCTGTGAATAGGCAGCGCGGCAGCGGGGTACACCTCGCAATTTTACGATAAATCACATAAGTCCAGTATTTTTTAAGAAATACAAAACTCAAGTAACAATTTCTTGCACCCCTTGGCGTTATGCACTCCTAGACCTAGTGGGTCTATTGGAAAATCCAGGCCTACCGAAACACCAAGGATAAAACATTCCCCTGTGTCCCAATAGAAAACCCTATAGTAGACAATGGGAGAATCCATATAATCTACAAACCTTGCTCCAGGGGGCTCCTGTTATCCCGGAAAAACATAGTTGCTGGACCTTCCATTTATTTTGAATAAAATAGCTATCTTACAATTTTAATCAGTGGTGAGACGAGGATAGGGTATCTAAAATGGCGAGGGGGAGGGGGTGGTTATCCTATGGTCACTTTTGACAATTAGAAAGGACACAAGAACTTCAAATGTGCAATCGAATGAACTCCTTCAAAAATTTTTATGACAACTCTCATACGAAGTGACATTGTGAAGAAATAAAACATAAAGCAAACTTCGTTCTATTTAGGCAGCGCTTGAGCTCTCTATGACATTAATATTATAGCGTTTATCCTAAAAGTTAGTTAATCACTGTCGAAACGAACTATATATTGGGATGAAAATTTTCTTGCATGTGTCACACTCAAAGAGGCCTTTGCCTGTATGAATTCTTTGGTATTGAGACAATGTGGAGTTTTTCAAGAATCTTTTCTTGTATATATCCTATGGATAAATATCATCCCCAGTATGGATTTGTTGGTGTTCAGATAAATCAAAATGAGTACGGCATCCTTTCTTACAAATACCACATTCAAAAGCTTTTCCCCCAACACGACTTTCTTTTGTGGTGAGATAGCTGACCAGCTGTGCGGTATCTCAGCTTGCATATATCACAAATGTAAGTTTCTCCCAGTATGAATTCTTTGGTGGGCGATAAAATAAGTCTTTGTGGTGAACCGGTGCTTACAAATATCGCATTCAAAAGGTTTTTTCCCCAGTATGAGTTCTTTGGTGTACAGACAATGCGGAACTTGTGCGGACTCTTTTCTCGCACACATCACACATGTAAGGTTTTTCCCCTCTATGAATTCTTTGATGAACATCCAAACTGGCCTTTCGGGTAAAAGTTTTATCACAAGCATCACACTCATAAGATCTTTTGGCTAGTTTTTCCTTGTTATGAACCAACTTTTTCCTAGTATGAATCCTCATATGTATTGATAAACGACCATTTGGGTAATATTTACTACACACTGGGCACTTATACAACTGCTTTGTGCTAGGCAATATTTTGGTCGTTAAAACTTTCAACGTCTCTTGGCTCTGTCTCAGGATCCACCGGGTTTGAGACCTTGAACTCATCAAAAACGGTGGTGTTAACTGCTGCCTCATATTTTAAGTCAGACTCTGTACATTGTTTTAAGCCTATATTTGAAACACTTTGCACGCATCGAATATTATTTGTTTGATTAAATGGGCCAGTCAGTTGCGATGATGCGCTAGTGATACCTAGAAGAAATATTCAGAACATTGTACAGGTTATACAGATTATAATACAAATTGTTGGTTTTGGCTATTTTGCATTTGAAATATGCTAATATTTTATATAATTTGCTCTTTGAATTATATAGTTTACTAAGGAATCAATTCAAATATGCCTTCTTCTCGGCCAAACTGAAAGCACTCATGAACAGCATGAGGACTATTAATTCCAAGAACAACAGTTGCAATACAATCAGCAAATGTAACAGGGGTATTTCAATTGCTATTTATTGGCTTTTTTGCTGCTTTTTATAAATATGCTAAAATTTTCAAAGAATAAATTTAGAGCAACATGACTTGAGTAGGCCTACATTGCCAGTTACTGTTCGATTGTACTTCATTTTATATTTATTACCAAATTTAGGTGATAAAAGCTGACCCTTCGATAACATATAGAACATAATTATAAAACTTTAACATATAGATAAATAATATATATATAGAACGTAATTATATAGAACATATAATATATAGAACATAATTATAGAACAAAAAATTGGCAAAACACATGGAAGTCATTGGAAAGTCATTGATGGGCGTTGCACACCAAAACTGATCCAGAACTGTGAGCCAATTCGAATTTGAGTGAACAAATTATCTTTGGAGATGTTCTAGGATAAATGACCAAAATAATTTCGTCCTATTTAGGCATTAACACAGAATTTATGGTTCCGAAATAGTCCTTTATAATCATTTGATAACAAAATGTAAACTAATGATAGATAATTACAGCTACAAATGTAGCAAGCCATGACATGCATATAGTTAGTGATTAGGCATACATATTTACTTTTTATGTCTACGAAGAAATTTTTTTTTTGACTCAATCTAAGTTAGTGATTGAAATTTGTGAGTTTTTTTAAGCAAAAAAAAGTATGACTCAACAAGTTGTTTATACTTTTATTTTCGGTCTGTAATAGACCAAAATCATAATGCTATGAACTATATAGATATAAATTTAAGAATACTACAAGCTTTACGAAATTCTAAGAAAACATAAAAAAATGTCTTCCTATAAAGCTTAAAAAACAATATTTTCGCTTCTAAAACTCTTTATCATCACAAGAAAGAATGACTTTTACTTCTGAAAAAAAGATCCCAAGAAAAACAAAACAAGTGAACTGAAGAAAAATTATACCATTAATACTTTGAAGCCATTTCGCTCTTTACTTATGCAACACTATCAAGCCAATATATTTCCCTTGCTGTTCAAGCCAAATGACAGAGTTTCCTATACAGGGGTTTCAGACATGGCGGTTCTAATGGTGTTCTTTTTGTTTTGAACTGACTTTTTTTTTTAGGAGTTATGGGTTTTTATATTTCTGAACATTGGACGTGATCGTCTCTTACTAGGTTGCTAGCTACCGCTGCAACTCGGGAAAACATAATTCAATCAGTATCATCAGAAGTTACTTAGTTTAGTACACGAAGATTCACCTTGATCCTTTGAAGCCATAGACTCCATTTCATAGAAGCCAAACTTAGGGCTTTCTGCAAGCTCTGAAAGGAAAAATCTGGCCTTGGGGGCATCATTTTGATTAGGTTGAGAGTTAAAATCAGTTTCTCCAGAGATCTCATCTTCGACTTCTAAAAAGAAAATATATATCTTATCTCTTTTGTATATTTATCTAATTCTGTATTTTTTTCTCGAAAACGGCTCCATATTTTTTGGGGGAGATTGGCATCCTGGGGTTTTCTGGCCTAAAAAAACGATCTATACACGTCACGAGTCTGAGAAAATTCGTTAAGATCCTAAAAATTGGAAAAAAAACCCATGAGTGATTTCATATGTCTGAGCACAATTCAAGAGCATACTTAGGTCATATTTCCCTCATTAGTAGTCGTACCATTTTTAGTGACTATAATGAAGGCAAAACTACAAAAGAAACATATGAGTGACATGAAAAATCATATGATTGACGCCATATTTAAAGAGCACATTTCAAGAGAATAAATTACATCAGATAAATTATAATATATTAGTATCCGCCGATGGCAGTTCAGAATTTTTGGATTTTGTGCAAATCGCGGATATTGGCAAATGACTCACTTTATGGTTGTTAGGTATTTGATTTTAATTCTTATAATTTTGTCTTTTATTGAATTGTATTTATCTTTTAATTCTTAGATGGTTTTTCATTGGTTTTGTTGACTTTCCGCGTTTGTTTTTTTTTTTTTTTGGAATTTCTTGTTTATATTATTTTGTTGGCGCTGAAGAAGAGAGGCGGTTGTTCTCTCGAAATATTTGCTTTGTGTGTTTCTTCAGTATTTTCGTTTCGCCTCTAAAAGCCCCATTTTTGATCATTTTCTTTCTTTATGTAAAAATACCAAGTGTAATTAGTCTATTTACAAAAGGCATTTTAAGCAATTTCATGGTGCCTAAAGTACAAATGACAACCTAGACCAATCCGAGCAGCTAAGGTAAATGTATTGAAAAAATGTCTAAAATAATGATAAACGTACATGAAAAACAAAAAAAAAATATACAGTTAGAATACTTGCGTCAACGACAATTACAACAAGTCAAAAACAAAAGTGAAGAACAAAGAAACATCCCATTCGAAAATAAGCAGCATCAAGAATTAAAAACGATCAAAAAATCAAAGTAAAGAGCAAAGAAATATGAAAGTGAAGAACAAAGAAATATGCGGTTAAAAGACATGCAACAGTGAGAAAAAATAAACGCGTAGTTAGAAGATACGCGGCAACGAGAATTACAAGCGATAGCGGGATAGTGAGTATCAGAATGTGTCAAAAATGAAAGAAAGAACACGGCATTTTGCTTTTAGAAGACGTCAACGAAATGTGCGACAAAACCAGGTACAAATCTAAACAAAATGCCATAATCTACGCAACTGTTGATTGCAAGTGATTGGGACTCTTCAATGTTATACGTATCCCTGGGGAGCCTTCCATTTTCGTGAGGAAAGAGCAAGAAACAAAGGTAATTCATTTAGAGGTTGCTATTTACAACGAGAATCAATCTATACAAGTCTGCCACAGGCCGAGTGTCAAGGCCCGGCCCCGATATCGGCTACATAGTTGTTTTTTTTTTAAACTGGCACATTGACATTTCTGACCACAAAAAATATTCTAAATAGATCAAAACTTCAAAGAAGACTTAGTATTTTTCCCGGTGTGTTTGCACCGAACCTATGGCGACGCCACAACATCAAGAGGCACAATGTCTGCGGTTATGAGACAAGCGACAATGAAAATCCATATATAGAAGCCTGCCGCGTATTACTCTTTAAATATTCAGCCATCTTATCAGTCTAACACGTTAATCTTAGAAATATTAAACCAGATTTAATTTAGCGACATTTGCGGTTAGAAGACTTGTTTTGCTTAAAACCCTTGAAATATTCGATCAGTTTCTTAGTCTCGTGCGATTACTGTGAAAGAAAAATGATAACTGCAAAAAAATTTCCTTATCACCCTTTAAATATTCGAACATTTTATTAGTTTTGCAAGTTAAAGAAAAATAAAACAGATTACATTTAGCTAAGTATAAATACAGCCTGTTTAACAGAAAGGATTCCCCATTGTGTATGGTTCATCTTATATATAATTAGTAAAACGATGCCTATAGGACGACCGAAAAACACAAATTTACAATTATCAAAAATCATAATTCATTTGAACAAGAATGAATTTTTTTGAACCGTCAAAAATCCAAAATAAAGAAGAAAAAAACGCAGTTAGAAGGTCTGCGACACCAAGAATCAGAAAGTGTCAAAAAAAAAGTGAAGAACAGAGATTTGCACATATTCATTAGCATATTTCAATAGCATAGATACATCATTTCCACCTCAGGAGTAGTTGTATCGTCTTAGAAAAATATGACGCATGCAAATTTACACATGAAACATAACTAAGTATAAAATACAAAGAGTAATGAGCCAAATGAAGTGAAGAAAAACCCTTGAAATATTCCCTCAGTTGCTAAATCTAGCACGATAAGTTTAAAAAATAGCAATTGCAAAAAAACTTTCCTTATGGCCCTTTAAATATTCAAAAAAATTAATTAGTCTAGCATGTTAATCTTAAAAAAATTGAACCAGATTGATTTAGCTAAGACACATAGGTTTACAAATCTTGTTTTACTTAAAAACCTTGAAACATTTGATCAGTTTCTTAAAACTCGCACGATAAATATGAAAAAGAATGGCAATCGCAAAAAAATTCCTTATGACCCTTTAGATATTCGAACATTTTAATAGTTTCGGCACGTTCATATAACAACTAAACCAGATTAAATTTAGCAAAATATAAAATACAACCTGTTTCACAGCAAGGATTCCCTATTGTGTATTGTTATATCGTTAATCTTCTATAATAAGTAAAACAATGCCTATAGGACTACCAAAAAACAACAAATTTACAACTATTCAAATCATAAAACGCGAACAAGTATAAATTTTTGAACCAACAAAAATGACAAGGTCGAGCGGAAGACCCTAAAAACGTAAATTCCAAATGACTAAAAATTACTAAACCTGGACAGACCCCAGTGATGTTTTTTGAAGAACACCATGGAAGTAGAAGGCCAGGTATTACTCCGAGATATACAAGATTACAGCCAATCAGAGGCCTACAGTCCCGAGATACACAAGACCATACCCTTTTTGTAGACCAATCATAGATGTTTCTAAGTCTAATGAATACGATCGGGAGTGACGCAACAGATATAAGGAATTATGCGGGACTCTAAAGAGATAGAAATTCTATTCTAATAAGGCTTCATTTTCTTAGCTTAGAGATAAATTCTGGAATTATTATTTCGAAGCCTTTATAACACATCTTGGCTCTTGAATTCATCTCTTGGATAACCTAGATTTTAAGATGTTTCTAAGTACAACAGATTCAGAGAGAAATGATTATGGCTTCACTTGGGGGAGAGATGAAGCATACAAGGAGATTAATAGAGATTGAATATATTACTGAACCAGATTCCTGAGAATTTTAATTGTGACAGTGCACAGTTGCCAAACATAGGAACAATTAGATATTAATCGACAATTTAGGGGATTATTTCGGCGACACCAATTAATCGACGTTTTAGAGGATGATTTGGGGTGAAACTCTGTGGTCGCTATAATAGACTGTACACAATATGGGATGTGGACTATATAAAATAGTGTTTTTTTGGCAATGGAGTATGCTAAAGAGTTGAAAGTAATAGAGCCATTGGTGTCAAGATGACATTGAGAATTAACCTAGCTTTACTTCCCGATTGGTGTTCTGTATATTACATAAGTACCATTTAAGCAGTGTTGTCAATATACAAAGTTAATCATTTATTTTTTTAACATGATAATTTTATTTCAACTTTTTTTTACATGTCTTAGAATGAACAAGTACACAATATGGGATTAGTGAGACGATTATGGATTTGCACATCAAGGACCGAAACCACCAATGACCCTAGCAACCAAGGACCTCAACCTCCAGTCCCCTTTCTCCAACCTCCAAGGGGCCCCCTCCCCACAAAATTTTTGGGGCCCATCCCCCCATTTTTTATACTTTTTGAAGTTTATTTTTTTTAACATGATAACTTTATTTCAACTTTTTTTTACATGTCATAGAGCATGAACAAGTACACAATATGGGATTAGTGAGACGATTATGGATTTTAACATAAAGGACCGCAACCACCAATGACCCTAGCCACCAATGACCGCAACCTCCAAGGTCCCCTCTCTCCCACCTCCAAGGGGCCTCTCTCCCCCCAATTTTTGGGACCCATCTCCCCATTTTTATACTTTTTGAAGTTTATCGTTTTTTAACATGATAGTTTTATTTCAACTTTTTTTTACATGTCTTAGAATGAACAAGTACACAATATGGGATTAGTGAGACGATTATGGATTTGAACATCAAGGACCGCAACCATCAATGACCCTAGCCATCAAGGACCTCAACCTCCAAGGGGCCCCCTCCCTCCAACTTTTGGGGCCCATCCCCTCATTTTTAATACTTTTTTTGAAGTTTTTTTTTTAACTTTTTTATTATTTTTTTTTTTAAACATATTTTTTTCAACTTTTTTACTTATCTTAAAATAACATGAAATATGCTTGCGGCTGTACCAATCATTCTCTATGCTTGCTCAAAAACAAGACGCGGCTTTCCCAGTGATACTCTATGCCCGGTTATCGACAATACCTAATTTATTGCATGTATCGACAGTCTGAGTTTAGTCTCTGAACCATAAAGAACAAGTTTTTCGGATTATCTATTGTGCTGTGTTTATATTGCGCAATTAACTTTTCGTGAAAAAATCCAGCTGATTTAATTACGAGGGATTGCTCACTTCATACCATCATTTGTGTATACACGCTGCGTCCTGAGCGTTGATTTTTCTAAATCAAGACCCGCTTGATAACTCTAGTGCCGGAGCATATAGCTGGCACATTCTAAGGTAGGCCTTTGCAATTTTAGTAGGCAAGCTGAAATAGAATTATGAACGATCAATTGGAGGCAACTCAATTAATATTGGCGAAATTGGAAAGTGTGGAGAAAAGTTAAAATCTCTTAATCCCACGGCTCTCAAACTTGATAATTTATTGAAAGATTTCCAAAGCCTGGCTACAAGTCTTTCTAGTAAAATTAGTGAAGTACGTTCTGCAGTAGACATTAATGCAAAACGAATCGAGAACACTAGCAGAGAACTAGAGTCTAGCATAGCAAGAATGGAAAGAATAGAAAAAGAGCAGAAAAGGTGCAATGTAATCCTTTATAATCTTTCTCCGATTGTAAGAGGAAGATATCTAAAAGAAGATCTTATTACGTGTTTTACCGGGTGGTGCCCCATTTAAGTATAACTGAACACAATATTATTGATGCATTTCGTTTACCATCACAAAAAAAAGTCCGACCTATTGTGATCAGATTCTCATCTATAGATCTTAAATTCGCGATCCTGAAATCATTTCAGAATTTTCAAAGATATGACCTTACTGTAGCTCCCGATTATTCAGCCAGCGAACGCTTGCCCGAGGGAAGCTTATACCGGTAATAATACAAGCTAAAGAAGGTCAGTCAAACGTTAAGTTGAGGGTTGTAAAACTTTCTTGAAAATCGTTTATTTGTGTACGATAAGATAAACGAGAAAGTGTGAAAGAAATAAAAAAGATTGAGGAAGCTATAGTCCGTGAGTCAGTGAATTCGGAGCACAGTAGAAGTACTGTTAGCACAGTGGACAGAGAAACAAATGAATCAATATCATCCCAGGAATCTGATTCTACTATCACACCTACATCCACGATGAAAAGAAGCAGTGAGATGGTGGTGCGCCCAAATGACCAGGATTATCAACCTAATGCAGCATATATTCGACAGAATAGTGGGGGAGATAAAAGGAGAGTTGGTGTTCGTGTGGGTTATGATGTCAGAGGGCGGACGAGCGGCCGTCAAGGGATGCAGTTTGGAGACTGGGGCCCTGATCTTAGACGGTGTTCCGTTGATAGAAGTTTCTCTGGTGGACATTTTGAGGGTAATTTCAGTGCTAAAATAGTCAATAGCGGGAGCTCGCCCATGGGCAAAGTAATATATGCATTAAGTTGTTGCAGTGGAATATCCAAGGTCATAATAATGATAAAATGAATGATTTGTTTAGGCTAGACGATTATGATGTTATCAGTTTAGTTGAGATATGGCAGAATGTGCCAGTATTTAGAAAAGGTTTTATAAGTTTCCATGTTTCCAGAAAGAGAAGTAAGAATAATCGAATTTATGGTGGTCTTACACTGTTGATTAGGAGCAATATATTTAGTACATGTGATAGGTTAAAATCGCAATCAGAGAATGTGATTTGGTTGAAGATTATTATAGGATTTGTTGAGTTTATAATTTGTGCGGTGTATATCCCTCCAGAATCAAGTAGTTATAGTTCGCAGGAGGATACGTGGGATATTTTGTATTCAGAGGCGTTTAAGTATAAGAGGCTGTACAAAGATTATAAGTGTACATTTTTAGGTGACTTCAATGCATACACAAGTGAGATTTTGGAGAATTGGATTGAAACTTTGCAGGCTGAAGAAGATGATAATGGTATGAATGATGAGAATATGCAAGGCGATTGGAAGATGTATGGAAAGGGACAAGTAAGGACCGGTCACGGAGGAAAAATAATGTGGGAACTAAACTTTTAGATTTTTGTGGAATTGAGAAGTTAGTAATTTTAAACGGGAGGTTGGAAAAGATAAAGAAAGGGGGATTTTACATGCTTTGGGGTCGGTAGTCCCAGTGTTATTGATTATATTTTAGTTGATGTAAGCCTTTGGTCGTTATGTGGGAATTTTGGTGTTCTGGGAGTGTGGGGGTCTGACCATCAGCCTATTGTAGCAGATATATGGGTGGATAGGGCTATAAATAGGAATGGCGGGAATATTTATGTTAGTATTAGATCTAATTTTATTATGAAAAATATTGAGGTAGATAAAATAGGGGAGGATAAGGTGGTTAAATGGCTAGGAGAGTGTAGTGGAGAGCAATTTGGAGGAAACCCAAAGAATCATAGAGAATGGCCAAGTGGATAAAGGCCTAGGACAATTATGCCAGATAATTGAGAGTTTAGAGACTTATAATGTAGCAAATAGAGGAATAACAAAAAATAATAAGAAGGGATTTTTTAATGATGATTGTGCAGAAAAAAAATGGAAGTGGCGGATACTCTAAGAAAGCTGAAGAAGAATAACGAGGAATCTGCTCTCCTGGTATATCGACAGAAGAGGAGGGAATACAAACAGACACTACGTAGTAAGAAGAGGGAACAAGATAAAGTCAGGAACTTAGAAAACTGAGACAAACTTTGTAACAAAGGAACAAAAAAAATTGTGGCAACTAATACGAGGATCTATTAACACTACTACTACAGAGCAAATACTGTGTGCTGATCCTGGCCCGCTTACCTTGAATCACTGGATAATACAAAGGATGGCCGACTGGAGGATCTATCACAGAGTTTAAGCCAACAGGCCTGCTACCCTCTCAGAGAGGGGGATTACAAACTTATCTCACCAATTACGCATGAAGAAACTGGTAAAGCTCTGAAGTCTATGAAGGCGGGATTTGCACTGGGGACAGATGGGATCCCGATGAAAATTTAGAAGTGGGGAAAAACATATTTTGCTCCAATTTTGATTAGTTTATTTTCAGTTTTGGTAAGTTCGTGTAAGTAGGCTGAAGAGTAGAATTGGTCAGTTATGATACCATTATTAAGAAGGGGGATAGGTCTCATCATAATAATTATCGAGGAATTCATTTAGGGAATAGTTTGCCGAAGTTATTTTGAAAGGTATTGGACCTTAGACTAAGGAGTTGGATAGAAAATAGGGAGGTTTTGGATAAGGTTAAAGCGGGTTTTAGAGAAGGTTTTGGGACGATTGATAAATATATTTATTCTGCAGGCCTTAGTTAATAAATATACTAGTGTTAAAAAACGAAGGTTATACACGGCATTTATAGATATTAAAGGAGCTTTTGATAACGTTTGTAGGTTTCTATTAATGGAAAGTTTGTTAGAGATAGATCTCCCAATCCCATTTGTGTTAGTTTTAGTTGAATGTATAGGTTTACTAGAGTGGTTGTGAGAGTTGGTAGGCAAGTTTTTAAAGGGTAGTTAGAAGATAAAAAGGTATTAAACAGGGTTGCACATTGTCTCCTAAATTATTCGCCCTGTTTATAAATTCTGTAGTGGCGTTTATGGAAAAGAAGGAGGCGCTAATGGCGAGTTTAGATATTGTTTCCATTTGTATGATGTTTTTTCGCAGATGATATTGTTTTGGTTGCTGATTCAGAAAGGAACCTTCAGAAATTACTTGATACTTTAGGTGATTATTTGCATAGGAAAAAGTTCGAACTTAATGTGGATAAAACCGTAGTGTTAGTATTCCGTAAATGTGGTAGACTTGAGGAGGATGTTAAGTTTAGTTTTAAGAGTGAAAGGGTTAGATTAGAGGAGGAATGGTCATATTTAGGTGTTAAGTTTAAGGCAAAAGGAAATTTATTTAGTACCCATGTAGAAAGTAGGATCGAAAAAGGTAAGGCATGTTGTAATATGGTATTAAGAAGTCAGCTGAGGGATATTAAAAAGATCCAAGTAGTTAAAGAGGTTTTCAGGGCTAAAATTTTAGGTGTATTGCACTATGGTTCTGAGGTTTTGGGGTATGTGAAGGGAGATAGGCTAGAAACAGTGCAATTAGGATATTATAAGAGGTGGCTAGGGATAAGTAACCACACAAATAGTTTAGTAGTTAGAGGATATTAAGAAGTCGTAGGCTAGTTAACATGGTTAGGCTTTGGGAAAAATTTTAGTGATGCCTAGGGTGCGGGTGATGAAGTCGGCTTACTTAGAAATGTTAAGGGGCCGCTCAGGTAGTGGATGGCCATGCCAAATTAAGAGCGTATTAGATCAGTGTGGACTAAGCCATATGTGGGGGGATGGCTTAGGGCTCGAGGAAATGGGGGATCAAGTAAGTGGAGTAGTTGAAAGGATTTTACCGGACCAAGAAATACAGGCATGGCAGGCCCAGCGTTCAATTTCGAATTCACTGCGTCTTTTATAGTCGGTCGAAGGAGATTTGGGGTGAAGTTTTATTTTTTAAGGTGGGTTTGAATAAAAATGAAATGAAGCTATTAATTGAAATGAGGGCTGATAATTTGCAACTGGGCCAAAGAAGAAAGTTAATCTGGAGGGGAAAAAGTCATATTGGTCCTTATTTTTGTCCTATGTGTGGGGTTTAGACGAGAGCGTGTATCACTTGATGTGTGAATGTGAGGAGCTGAGTGATTGGAGACTGGAAGTGTTTTTGTAGGGGGGATTATGATTTTGAGTGGTTGGTGAACATGAGCGCGGATGAGTGTTTTATGGGTATCAGAAGCTTGGCACCATTCCTTCGTCTCGCGATGAATCATAGAAGTAGATTTCTGTAGGATTATGTTAGGTTATGTGAAATTTCTTTGTAATGGTGCTTTGTTTATATTTTTTGTCATGGCCTATGGGCTTTTAGCGCAAATGAATTCTATTCTATCCTATTAAATCAGTAATTTTTCTACATTGGAAGGATTGACACCTGCATCATATTTTTGCTTAAAAAGTCAAAATGAGTGATTCGAGGAAAGTTTTACACATGATAAAGTCATTGTTGTCTTGAATGCTGACAAGGAGAAGTATTTGAACTATGAAACAAGTACAAGTGTTAGCACTATTTGAAATGTATGCCTGTGTTGTCATGACAGTGAGAGTTTAGATTTCTTTGGGGTACCCAAGAATTTCCATAGTACAAATGGTTGATATGCAAGAGTATCATTACCAGAGATGATAGTGCTCAAAGAGAATGCCAACATAAAAATAATAGTTGATGAAGAGGGGCATCTTCTTGCTCATGGTTCTAGTAACACATTACCTACTGATACATCTTAGTCCCCTCGTTCTGGTATTAGTATTCAAATGAATACAAAGGGAAAAAGAAAAGCCAACTGCTGCACTAATGTTATAAATCATATCAGGGCTACCTGCCAGAACTGTTACCTGTGTCAACACAATGTGAGAATAGACAGTGAAATCTCTAGCAAAATAAAAAGGGCATTGGCATACAATATTATCAATGATTATGAAGATAAATTGATGGAAAATGAATCACAAGTGAACGTTATTACTATTATTGATCATACAGTCAACGAGTCCAATAGTACCAAAGATGATATGCAGATTGAGCCAGTAGGTGACACCTCAGTAAAAATTGTGTATGACTCTAAATGGATGAATGATTATTCTACTGGTTATGAACTAAGAGAAGAGAATAACTATAGTATCAAGAGAGAACATGATAAATTATTTTATGGAACAGATTCAAAATGTCCAAAGTTGTTCAATGATGTTAATAATGTATAATAATGTCTGAAACATATTTTTATATTAATATTCTACATGTCATTATTTCCTTAAAAATATATTATACATTACTTTGTTATATTGATCTATTTATTTTTATTTTTAGGGTATGCTAGAACGTCAAACGTTCAGAATATCTATTAAAAAGATCAGAGATGTAAGAAAAGGAATTTTCAGAGATGAAGATACTACTAGCAGGCTCATAGTGGATATATTAGAAAATGAGATACTTAGCACAATTTTTACCAAAGTCTGAGAGAGATGAGCTGAATTTTTTCTCAAAAACCTCCACAGACAAGCAAACACCCGTCCTGACACACAGCAGAGATTTTTAGTTTTCAGAAACAGGAACATCCACGTTTAAAACACATCTGTTTATATTAATAAGATTTGATTTTTTAATAAAGTTGGGTTTTAGTTTTTCAGAAATAAGAACATCCACGTTTGAAATACATCTGATTTTAATAATAATTTTTTAAAATAAAGTTTCGGTTTTAATTTTGGGAATAGGAACATCCGCGTTAAAAATATATCTGATTATATTAATAAATATTTAATTTTTTAATAAAGTGGGGTTTTAGTTTTCAGAAATAGGTTTTAGTTTTCAGAAATAAGAATATTCGCGTTTGAAATACATTTGATTATATTAATAATATTTGCTTTTTTAATAAAGATGGGTTTTAGTTTTCGGAAATAAGAACACCCACGTTTAAAATATATCAGGTTTTATTAGTAATATTTGATTTTCTAATAAAGTAATTTCATTGTCGAAATCAATGATAAACCTGTTTTAAAAGTTGAAGTACTCATCTTTTTCACTCCCAGCATTACTTTACGACTTTTCGCATACCCCAACACCAAGAAATACTTATCAAAGGCTTTATTTTATTATTTCAGGACAAGTTCTTTTCTTAATCTTCCTCCTAAACCCATTTTACAAGTTGAAGTACTCATCTTTTTTTTCACTCCCAACATTATTTTACAACTTTTTGTATACCCCAACACCAAGCAAATACTTTTCAAAAGGCTTTATTATATTATTTCAGAACAAGTTCTTTTCGTAATATTCCTCCTAAACCTGTTTTAAAAGTTGAAGTACTCATCTTTTTCACTCCCAACATTACTTTACGACTTTTTGTATAACACGACATCAAGCAATACTTTTCAAAAGGCTTTATTATACTGTTCCAGAACAAGTTCTGTTCTTAATATTCCTCCTAAACCCATTTTACAAGTTGAAGTACTCATCTTTTTACACTCCCAACATTACTTTACGACTTTTGCATTACCCAACACCAAGCAAAATACTTTTCAAAAGGCTTTATTATATTATTTCAGAACAAGTTCTTTTCTTAATATTCCTCCTAAACCTGTTTTTATAAGTTGAAGTACTCATCCTTTTTAACTCCTAACATTATTTTACGACTTTTTGCATACACCAACACCAAGCAATACTCTTCAAAAGAATTTATTATATTATTTCAGAACAAGTTCTTTTCTTAATATTCCTCCTAAACCTGTTTTACAAGTTGAACTACTAATCTTTTTTCACTCCCAACATTACTTTACGACTTTTGCATACCCCAGCACCAAGCAATACTTTTCAAAAGGCTTTATAATATTATTTCCGAACAACTTCTTTTCTTAATATTCCTACTAAACCTGTTTTACAAGTTAAAGTACTCATCTTTGCACTCACACAACAATACTTTACGACTTTTTGCACATCCCAACACCAAAAAAATACATTTCAAAAGGCATTATTATATCATTTCAGAACAAGTTCTTGTCTTAATATTCCTCCTAAACCTGTTTTTTATAAGTTGAAGTACTCATCCTTTTCCACTCCCGACATTACTTTACGACTTTTTACATACACCAACACCAAGCAATTCTCTTCAAAAGGCTTTATAATATCATTTCAGAATAAGTTCTCTTTTCTTAATATTCCTCCTTAACCTGTTTTACAAGTTGAAGTGCTAATCTTTTTTCACTCCCAACATTACTTTACGACTTTTGCATACCCCAACACAAGTAATTCTTTTCAAAAGGCTTTATAATATTATTTCAGAACAACCTCTTTTCTTAATATTCCTCCTAAACCTGTTTTACTAGTTGAAGTACTCATCTTTTCACTCCCAACATTACTTTTCAACTTTTTGCACGTGCGCGCACGTAACCTAGTCTAAATTAACATCAAAAATGCTTAAACCCAACTTTATTAAAAAATTATGCAAAAATGTACAATGTAAGCTACTCTAAATTACCCTTAAAAGGTTGAATAATCTCCCTCTTGAAAAGCATTGCTTAGTGTTGGGGTATGCAAGAAGTCGCAATGTAATGTTGGGAGTAAAACAGATGAGTACTTCAACTTGTAAAACAGGTTTAGGTGGAATATTAAGAGAACTTGTTCTGAAATGATACAATAAAGCCTTTTGAAAAGTTATTGTTGGTGTTGGGGTATCCAAAAATTCGTATAAAATAATGTTGGAAGTGAAATAAGATGTGTACTTCAACTTATAAAACAAGTTTAGGAGAAATATTAAGAAAAGAACATGTTCTGAAATAATAAAATAAAAGCCTTTTGAAAAGTATTGCCTAGTGTTGGGGTCTGCAAAAGGTTTTAAAGTATTGTTGGGAGTGATAAAGATCAGTACTTAAACTTGTAAAACAGGTTTAGGTGGAATATTTGGAAAAGAACTTGTTCTGAAATAATATAATAAAACATTTTGAAAAGTGTAGCTTGGTATTGGAGTATGCAAAAAGTCGTAAAGTAATGTTGGGAGTGAAAAAAGATTAGTACTTCAACTTGTAAAACAGGTTTAGGAGGAATATTAATAAAAGAACTTGTTCTGAAATAAGATAATAAAGCATTTTAAAAAGTATTGCTGGTGTTGGGGTATGCAAAAAGTCGTAAAGTAATGTTGGGAGTGAAAAATGATTAGTACTTCAACTTGTAGAACAGAAATTGTTCTGAAATAATATAATAAAGCATTTTGAAAAGTATTTGCTTGGTGTTGGGGTATGCAAAAAGTCGTAAAGTAATGTTGGGAGTGAAAAAAATGAGTACTTCAACTTGTAAAATGGGTTTAGGATTAATATTAAGAAAAGAACTTGTTCTGAAATAGTATAATAAAGCCTTTTGAAAAGTATTGCTTGGTGTTGGGATATTCAAAAGTCGTAAAGTAAAGTTGTGGGTGAAAAGGATGAGTACTTCAACTTGTAAAATAGGTTTAGGAGGAATACTAAGAAAAAAACTTGTTCTGAAAAGATATAATAAAGCCTTTTGAAAAGAATTGCTTGGTGTTGGTGTATGCAAAAAGTCGTAAGGTATAGTTGGGAGTGAAAAAAGATGAGTACTTCAACTTATAAAATGAGTTTAGGAGGAATATTAACAAGAGAACTTGATCTGAAATGATACAATAAAGCCTTTTGAAAAGTATTGCTTGGTGTTGGGTATGCAAAAAGTCGTAAAATAATGTTGGGAGTGAAAAAAATGAGTACTTTAACTTGTAAAACGGGTTTAGGAGGGATATTAAGGAAAGAACTTGTTCTGAAAAGATATAATAAAGCCTTTTGAAAAGTATTGCTTGGTGTTGGGGTATTCAAAAAGTCATAAAGTTAAGTTGGAAGTGAAAAAGATGAGTACTTCAACTTGTAAAATTGGTTTAGGAGGAATATTAAGAAAAGAACTTGTTATTAAAAGACATAATACAGCCCTTTGAAAAGTTTTGATTGGTGTTGGGGTATGCAAAAAGTCGTAAAGTATTGTTGGGAGTGAAATAAGACGAGTACTTCAACTTATATAATGAGTTTAGGAGGAATATTAAGAAGAGAACTTGATCTGAAATGATATAATAAAGCCTTCTGAAAAGTATTGCTTGGTGTTGGGGTATGCAAAAAGTCGTAAAATAATGTTGGGAGTGAAAAATATGAGTACTTTAACCTGTAAAACAGGTTTAGGAGGGATATTAAGAAAAGAACTTGTTCTGAAATGATATAATAATGCCTTTTGCAATGTATTTTTTAGTGTTGGGGTATGCAAAAAGTCGTAAAGTATTGTTGGGAGTGAAAAAGATGAGCACTTTTAACTTGTAAAACAGTTTAGGAGGAATATTAAGAAAAGAAGTTGTTCTGAAATATTATTATAAAGCCTTTTGAAAAGTATTGCTTGGTGTTGAGGTATGCAAAAAGTCGTAAAGTAATGTTGGGAGTGAAAAAAGATTAGTACTTCAACTTGTAAAACAGGTTTAGGTGGAATATTAAGAAAAGAACTTGTTCTGAAATGATATAATAAAGCATTTTGAAAAGAAATACTTGGTTTTGTGGTATGCAAAAAGTCGTAAAGTAATGTTGGGAGTAAAAAAAGATTAGTACTTCAACTTGTAAAACAGGTTTAGGAGGAATATTAAGAAAAGAACTTGTTCTGAAATAATATTATAAAGCCTTTTGGAGAGTATTGCTTGATGTTGGGGTATGCAAAAATTCGTAAAGTAATGTTGGGAGTGGAAAAGAATGAGTACTTCAACTTATAAAACAGGTTTAGGAGGAATATTAAGAAAAGAACTTGTTCTAAAATAATATAATAAAGCCTTTTGAAAAGTATTTGCTTGGTGTTGGGGTATGCAAAAAGTCGTAGAGTAATGTTGGGAGTGAAAAAAAGATGAGTACTTCAACTGGTAAAATGGGTTTAGGAGGAATATTAAGAAAAGAACTTGTTCTAAAAACGTATAATAAAGCCTTTTGAAAAGTATTGCTTGATGTTGTGGTATGCAAAAAGTCGTAAAGTAATGTTGGGAGTGAAAAGGATGAGTATTTCAACTTGTAAAACGGGTTTAGGAGGAATATTAAGAAAAGAACTTGTTCTGAAATAATATAATAAAGCCTTTTGAAAAGTATTGCTTGGTGTTGGGGTATTCAAAAGTCGTAAAGTAAAGTTGTGGGTGAAAAGGATGAGTACTGAAACTTGTAAAATGGGTATAGCAGGAAGATTAAGAAAAGAACTTGTTCTGAAAAGATATAATAAAGCCTTTTGAAAAGTATTGCTTGGTGTTGGGGTATTCAAAAAGTCGTAAAGTAAAGTTGTGGGTGAAAAGGATGAGTACTTAAACTTGTAAAATGGGTATAGGAGGAATATTAAGAAAAGAACTTGTTCTGAAAAGATATAATTAAGCTTTTTGAAAACTATTGCTTGGGTGTTGGGGTATGCAAAAAGTCGTAAAGTATTGTTGGGAGTGAAAAAAGATGAGTACTTCAACCTACAAAACGAGTTTAGGAGGAATATTAAGAAGAAGAGAACTTGATCTGAAATGATATGATAAAGCCTTTTAAAAAGTATTGCTTGGTTTTGGGGTATGCAAAAAGTCGTAAAGTAATGTTGAGAGTGAAAAAAGATGAGTACTTTTACTTGTAAAACAGGTTTAGGAGGAATATTAAGAAAAGAACTTGTTCTGAAATGATATAATAAAGCCTTTTGAAGTGTATTTTATGGTGCTGGGGTATACAAAAAGTCGTAAAGTATTTTTGGGAGTGAAAAAGATGAGTACTTTAACTTATAAAACAGGTTCAGGAGGAATATTAAGAAAAGAACTTGCTCTGAAATAATATAACAAAGCCTTTTGAAAAGTATTGATGGTGTTGGGGTATTCAAAAATTCGTAAAGTAAAGCTGTGGGTGAAAAGGATGAGTACTTCAACTTGTAAAATGGATTTAGGAGGAATATTTAGAAAAGAACATGTTCTGAAAAGATATGCCTTTTGAAAAGTATTGCTTGGTGTTAGGGTATACAAAAAGTCGTAAAGTATTGTTGGGAGTGAAAAAAGATGAGTACTTCAACTTATAAAATGAGTTTAGGAGGAATATTAAGAAGAGAACTTGATCTGAAATGATATAAAAAAGCCTTTTAAAAAGTATTGCTTGGTGTTGGGGTATGCAAAAAGTCGTAAAGTAATGTTGGGAGTGAACAAAGATGAGTACTTTTACTTGTAAAACAGGTTTAGGAGGAATATTAAGAAAAGAACTTGTTCTGAAATGATGTAATAAAGAATTTTCAAATGTATTTTTTGGTGCTGGGGTATGCAAAAAGTCGTAAAGTATTGTTAGGAGTGAAAAAGATGAGTACTTTAACTTGTAAAATAGGTTCAGGAGGAATATTAAGAAAAGAACTTGTTCTTAAATAATACAATATAGCCTTTTGAAAAAAGTATTGCTTGGTGTTGGGGTATGCAAAAAGTCGTAAAGTAATAATGGGAGTGAAAAAAGATGAGTACTTCAACTTGTGAACAGGTTTAGGAGGAATATTAAGAAAAGAAGTTGTTCTGGAATAATATTATAAAGCTTTTTGAAAAGTATTGCTTGGTGTTGGGGTATGAAAAAAGTCGTACAGTAATGTTGGGAGTGAAAAATGACGAGTACTTCTACTTGTAAAACAGGTATATGAGGAATATTACGAGAAGAGCTTGTTCTGAAATAATATAATAAAGCCTTTTGAAAAGTATTTGCTTGGTGTTGGGGTATACAAAAAGCTGTAAAGTAATGTTGGGACTGAAAAAAGATGAGTACTTCAACTTGGAAAATGGGTTTAGGAGGAATATTAAGAAAAGAACTTGTTCTGAAATAATAAAATAAAGCCTTTTGAAAAGTATTTCTGGGTGTTGGGGTATGCAAAAAGTCGTAAAGTAATTTCGGGAGTCAAAAAGATGAGTACTTCAACTTGTAAAACAGGTTTATCGTTGATTTCGACAATGAAATTTCTTTATTAGAACATCAAATATTATTAACAAAACCTGATATATTCTAAACGTGGGTGTTCTTATTTCCGAAAACTAAAACCCAGCTTTATAAAGAACAATCAAAAATTAATAATCTAATCAAATGTATTTCAAACGTGGATATTCTTATTTCTGAAAACTAAAAAACCTATTTCTGAAAACTAAAACCCACTTTATTAAAAATCAAACATTAGTAATATAATCAGATATATTTTTAACGCGGATGTCCTATTTCCGAAAACTAAAACCGAAACTTTATTTTAAAAATATTATTAAAATCAGATGTATTTCAAACGTGGATGTTCTTATTTCTGAAACCCAACTTTATTAAAAAATCAAATATTATTAATAGAAACAGATGTATTTTAAACGTGGCTGTTCCTGTTTCTGAAAACTAAAATTCTCTCTACTATGTGTCAGGACGGGTGTTTGCTTGTCTGTGGAGATTTTTGAGAAAAAAATTTAGCTCATCTCTCTCAATCTTTGGTAAAAGTTCTGTTAAAGTATCTCATTTTCAAATATATCCACTATGAGCCCTGCTAGTAGTATCTTCATCTCTGAAAATTCCTTTTCTTACATCTCTGACTTTTTTGATAGATATTCTGAAAGTTTGACGTTCTAGCATACCCCAAAAATAAAGATCATGTAACAAAGTAATGTGTAATATATTTTTAATGAAATAATGTCATGTAGAATATTAATATTAAAATATGTTTCAGATATTATTATACATTATTAACATCATTGAACAACTTTGGACATTTTGAATCTGTTCCATAAAATAATCTATCATGTTCTCTCTTGATACTATAGTTATTCTCTTCTCTTAGTTCATAACCAGTAGAATAATCATTCATCCATTTTGAGTCATACACAATTTTTAAAGGGGTGTCACCTACTGGCTCAATCTGCACATCATCTTTGGTACTATTGGATTCGTTGACTATATGATCAATAGTACTAATAACGTTCACTTGTGCTTCATTTTCCATCAATTTATCTTTATAATCATTGATGTTATTGTAGGCCAGTGCCATTTTTATTTTGCAAGCGATTTCACTGTCTATTCTCACATTGTGTTTAAACAGGTAACAGTTCTGGCAGGTAACCATGATATGATTTATTTCATTAGTGTAGCAGTTGGCTTTTCTTTTCCCCTTTGCATTCATTTGAATACTAATACCAGAACGAGGGGAATAAGATGTATCAGTAGGTAATGTGTTACTAGAACCATGAGCAAGAAGATGCAACTCTTCATCAACTATTATTTTTATGTTGGCATTCTCTTTGAGCACTATCATCTCTGGTAATGATACTCTTGCATATCCACCATTTGTACAATGGAAATTCTTGGGTACTCCAAAGGAATCTAAACTCTCACTGTCATGACAAAACACGCATACATTTCCAATAGTGCTACCACTTATACTTGTTTCATAGTTCAAACACTTCTCCTTGTCAGCATTCAAGACAACATTGACTATCATTTGTACAACCTTTCCTCGAATCATTCATTTTCACTTTTTAAACAAAAATATGATGCGGATGTCAATCCTTCCAATGTAGAAAAATTACTGATTTAATACATGCAATAAAGTAGGCAGTGTCGATAACCGGGCATAGAGTATCACTGGGAAAGCCGCGTCGTGTTTATGAGCAAGCACAGAGAATGATTGGTACAGCCGCAAGCATATTTCATGTTATTTTAAGATACATAAAAAAAGTTGAAAACAACATGCTTAAAAAAATAATAAAAAAAGTTAAAAAAACTTCAAAAAAAGTATTAAAAAAATGGGGGGATGGGCCCCAAAAAGTTGGAGGGAGGGGGCCCCTTGAAGGTTGAGGTCCTTGATGGCTAGGGTCATTGATAGTTGCGGTTCTTGATGTTCAAATCCATAATCTTCTCACTAATCCCATATTGTGTACTTGTTCATTCTAAGACATGTAAAAAATTGAAATAAAATTATCATGTTAAAAAATAAACTTCAAAAAGTATAAAAATGGGGGGATGGGTCCCAAAAAGTTGGGGGGAGGGGCCCCTTGGAGGTTGGAGAGAGGACCTTGGAGGTTGCGATCATTGGTGGCTAGGGTCATTGGTGGTTGCGGTCCTTGATGTTCAAATCCATAATCGTCTCACTAATCCCATATTATGTACTTGTTCATTCTATGACATGTAAAAACAAGTTGAAATAAAATTATCATGTCAAAAAAATAAACTTCAAAAAGTATAAAAATGGAGGGGATGGGCCCCAAAAAGTTGTGGGGAGGGGGAACCCTTGGAGGTTGGAGAAAGGGGACTGGATGTTGAGGTCCTTGGCGGCTAGGGCCATTGGTGGTTGCGGTCCTTGATGTGCAAATCCATAATCGTCTCACTAATCCCATATTGTGTACTTCTTCATTTTAAGACATGTAAAAAAAAAGTTGAAATAAAATTATCATGTTAAAAAATAAATGATTGGCTTTTTATATTGACAAAACTGCTTAAATGATACTTGTGTAATATACAGAACACAATCGGGAAGTAAAGCTAGGTTAATTCTCAATGTTATCTTGACACCAATGCCTCTATTACTTTCATAATTTAGTATACTCCATTGCCAAAAGCAATATTTTATATCGTCCACATCCCATATTATGTACATGTCTATTATAGCGACCACAGAGTTTCACCCCAAATCATCCTCTAAAATGTCCCAAACTGTTTCGCCCAAATAACACCTAAAATGTCGATTAATCTGTTTCGCCCAAATAATTCCGTAAAATGTCGATTAATTTGGGCGAAACAGTACAACTGTGCACTGTCACATTTAAAATTCTCAGAAATCTGGTTCAGTAATATATTCAATCTCTATTAATGTCCTTGTATGCTTTATCTCTCCCCCAAGTGAAGCCATAATCATTCCCCTCTGAATATGTTGTACTTAGAAACATCTTAAATCTAGGTAATCCAAGAGATGAATTCAAGAGCCAAGATGCGTTATAAAGGCTTCAAAATAATAATTCCAGAATTTATCTCTAAGCCTAAAGAAAATGAAGCCTTATTAGAATAGAATTTCTATCTCTTTAGAGTCCCGCATAATTCCTTATATCTGTTGCGTCACTCCCGTTCGTATCCATTAGACTTAGAAACATCTATGATTTGTCTAGAAAGAGGGTGTGGTCTTGTGTATCTCGGGATTTGTAGGCCTCTGATTGGCTGTAATCTTGTATATCTCGGAGTAACACCTGGCCTTCTACTCATGGACATTCTTAAATAAGGGGTTCTCTCGTAACTTATTGGATCTCTACTAAAATATTGCGCCACCGAAACAACCATGCCAAGGTCACTAGAAAATTTAAGAAGCGGAGAATGATGTAAACCAATATGCTGCTTCACTTGGAAAACAGCCCCGGTAAAAAGACAAGCGACAATGAAAATCCACATATACAAGCCTGTCCTGTCTTACGGCACAGCTGCCGGACTCCCAGTACTATATTCTTTCTCTTTAGACGGGCAATAATTGTATTTATATATACGTCTTTATGAACATTTCGTGAAAAACGGCTCAATACTTTTTTTATTTGGAAAATTGGTATCATGGTGCTTTCTGGCCTAAAAAACGATCACAAGTTTGAGGAAATTCGTTCAGAGCTTTAACTTTGGGGTAAAAAATCCCGTGATTGACGTCATCTTTATGAGCACATTTCACGAGCTTACATACGTGAATTATGCCACAGGAGCAGTTATATCGTTTTTAATGTCTATTATATAAAAAACAAGTTTTTTTTTAACTGAAAGTAAGGAGCGACATTAAAACTTAAAACGAACAGAAATTATTCCGTATATGAAAAGGGCGGTCCCCTCCTCAACGCCTCGCTCTTTACGCTAAAGTTTTTTATTGTTTTAAAAAATAGAGTTGAATCTGTCTCGTGAGACAGAGTCAAACTTTAACGTAAAGAGCGAGGCTTTGAGGAGGGGACCGCCCCTTTTTATTTAATTTCTGAACGTTTTTGAATTAATGCAGCTTTGATTTTGGCTCACCGTACATGAATAACTAAAACAAAATTTGCATATTTATTTTACTTTCTTTTACTAAATGGCTTTCTCGAATTTTGTTTTGACGTAACTTACGAATTAACTTACGTAACGGACTTCTATATTCGTATCTTTTTATTACGTATATTAGAGAGTTCCCCCTCCCCCTAGTCAATACCACACTCTTTGCGCTACAGTTCGATTTTTGTTCGAATCACAAAGGCCGGTTAATTAGAATAGATAGCTCTTTTGAAAGTACTAAAAAACTTTAATGTAATGAGCAAGGTATTGACTAGGGGGGGAACCCCCTCATATAAGTAATAATTTCTGTTCGTTTTAAGTTTTATTGTTGCCCCTCACTCTCAGTTGAAAAAACTTATTTTTTTATTTAATTTCCGATCGTTAAACAATGCTGGGAAATGAGGCGCCCCCTTAATAGAAATGTCCCTTCCCCAAAGAAACATCCTCCATAGAAGGATCCTCCTCCGTAAACCCCTTCTCCGACCCCCCCAACAGAAAAAAATCCCTCCTGAAATTTTCTGTATAACCAATACTGTTTCATAGACAGCGCACTAGCGCTGTCTAAGTAAAGAACGATGTGGGCACAATGTATTTTTTTTTTCCTCCAAACCCGGGCACTTCGCATCGAAGGAGTTGTCGTAGAAACTTCGAAAAGGGCTCATTCGATTGGAAATTGGAGTGGCTAGTGCCCTTTTTAACAGTCGAAAGTGATTGGAGGGCAACTAGCCCCCCCCCCCCCCGCCCATCATTCCCCAAACACATCCAATCAAAATTTTTAGATTGCCATTTTAATTAGCGTAGTTGATTTCCAGATAGAAAATATGTTTTTGAGGAAGACACTCCCCCACAACCCTAAGGGCAAGGGTTTTAAGTTATGCCCTGGAGGCATATAAGGTTTTTATAGAAGGCGTTGTCGTAAAAACTTCAAAAAAGGCTCATTCGATTGGAAATTCAAAGGGCTAGTGCCCTTTTTAATAGTCGAAAGTGATTGGAGGGCAACTAGTATTCCCTCATTCACTCAAACACAGCCAATAAAAATTTTGAGATAGCCATTTTGTTCAGCGTAGTTGATTTCCAGATATAAAATATATTTTTGAGGAGGACACTCCCCCAAAAACCTCAGGGCAAGGGTTTTAAGTTATGCCCTGGGTACAAATAAGGTTTTTATAGAAGGCGTAGTCGTAGAAACTTCAAAAGGGGCAAATTAGATTGGAAATTCAAAGGGCTAGTGCCCTTTTTAATAGTCGAAAGTGATTGGAGGGCAACTAGCCCCCCCCCCCCACTCCCATCATTCCCCAAACACATCCAATCAAAATTTTTAGATAACTATTTTATTCAACGTAGTTGAAAGTTTTGGAAATTAGGTCTTTAATGATGACAACCCCTCCCCCCACAGCCCTCATGGCAAGGGTTGTAAGTTATGCCCTGGGGGAATATAAAGTTTTTTTATTGAGAGCGTTGTCGTAGAAACTTCAAAAGAGCTCATTCAATTGGAAATTGAAAGGGCTAGTGCCTTTTTTAATAGTTGAAAGTGATTGGATAGCGACTAACCCGCCATCCCCACCATTTTCCCAAACACATCGAATTAAAATTTTGAGTTGAAAGTTTTGGAAATTTTGTCTTTTAGGATGATAACCCCCTCAGAGCCCTCAATGCAAGGGTTGTAAGTTATGCCCTGGGGCATACAAAGTTTTTATTGAAAGCGTTGTCGTAGAAACTTCAAAGGGTTCATTCAATTGGAAATTGAAAGGGCTAGTGCCTTTTTTAATAGTTGAAAGTGATTGGATAGCGACTAACGCCCCTCTCACGCCAACCATTTTCCAAAACACATCCAATCAAAATATTGAGATATCCATTTTGTTCAACGTAGTTGAACGTTCTGGAAATTAGGTCTTTTAGGAAGATAACACCCTCAGAGCCCTCAGTGCAAGGGTTGTTAGTTATGCCCTGGGGGCATATAAGGTTTATATAGAAAATTATTGTATAAATCATAGGCATCGCGATCGCGCTGCCTAAGTAAAGAACGGGGATACTCGAGAACGAGACAAGAAACGGGGACTAAGTAAAGAGGAGGACGCTCCCCCACAACCCTCAGGGCAAGAGTTTTAAGTTATGCCCTGGGGGCATATAAGAACGATGTTGGCACAATGTATTATTTATTAATTTTTTCCTTTAGAACAGGGTACTTCGTATCGAAGAAGTTGTCGTAGGAACTTCGAAAAGCACTTATTCAATCGGAAATTGGAGTAGCTTGTGCCCTTTTTAATATTTAAAAATGATTGGAAGGCGACTAACACCCCTTCCACGCCCACCATTTCCCGAAACACATCCAATCAAAATTTTGAGATAGCCATTTTGTTCAGCGTAGTTGATTTCAAGATAGAAATTATGTTCTTGAGGGCATATAAGGTTTTTTATAGAAGGCATTGTCGTAGAAACTTTGAAAAAGGCTCATTCCATTGAAAATTCAAAGGGCTGATACCCTTTTTAATAGTCAAAAGTGACTAGAGGGCAACTAACCCGCCTCTCACGCCCCACCTTTTCCCCAAACACATCTAATCAAAACTTTGAGATAGCCATTTTATTCAACGTAGTTTTAAGTTCTGGAGATTAGGTCTTTGAGGATGACAACCCCCCCCCCACAGCCCTCAGGGCAAGGGTTGCAAATGTTGCCCTGGGGGGCGTATAAGGTTTTTACTGAAAGCGTAGAAACTTCAAAAGGGCTCATTCAATTGGAAATCGAAAGGGCTAGTGCCTATTTTAATAGTTGAAAGTGATTGGAGAGCGACTAACGCCCCTTTCACACGCCCACCATTTTCCCAAACACATCCAATAAAGATTTTGAGACAGCCATTTTGTTCGACGCAGTTCAAAGTTCAGGAAATTATAACTTTGAGCAGGACACTCCCCCCACAGTCTTCAGGGCAAGGGTTATAAGTTATGCTCTGAGGGCATATAAGTTTTTATTGGAATCTTAGTCGTAGAAACTTAAAAAGGGCTCATTCGATTGGAAATTCAAAGGGCTAGTGCCCTTTTTAATAGTCGAAAGTGATTTGAAGGCAACTAATCCCCCTCTCACGCCATCTTTTCTCCAAACACATCCGATCAAAATTTTAGATTGCCATTTTATTCAACGTAATTGAAAGTTTTTGAAATTAGGTCTTTAAGGATGATAACCCCTCCCACAGCCCTCAGGCCAAGGGTTGTAAGTTATGCCCTGGGGGCGTATAAGGTTTTTATTGAGAGCGTAGAAACTTCAAAGGGCTCATTCAATTGGAAATTGAAAGGGCTAGTGCCTTTTTTAATAGTTGAAAGTGATTGGAGAGAGACTAACGCCCCTCTCATACCCACCATTTTCCCAAACACATCCAATCAAAATTTTAAGATATCCATTTTGTTCAACGCAGTTGAGAGTTCTTGAAATAAGGTCTTTTAGGATGATAACACCCTCAGAGCCCTCAGTGCAATGGATGTAAGTTATGGCCAGGGGGCATATAAAGTTTATATGGAAAGTTGTTATGGAATTTTAAAAAGGGCTCCAAACTACATGTTGCCATAAGATTAAACCAAAATGCACTGTGTTAATGCTAATTCCAATAAGGCATCTCAGCAGTATCCAAGAACGACTGAGAGCATTATGTTTAAACTTTCGGGGCTCCTTCTGCTCTTAAAATTTAACCAAATCAAAATAGCGTAAGTGTATCCAAGCTATCAAAGAAAGTAAACAGATTTTTTTGCGAATGGTATCCAGTTTTCCATTTCAGGTCAACTAGAGGAGGTATGAAACTAAATTAAACACTACTATTTGTGTCCAGATTTTAAGAGGGTGTATGTTGTTAAAAATTGCTGAAAATTTTTATCCAGCATACAAATATCAGGCCAAACTATAAATTCTTAAAAAAAGAAAAGATTTAAAGTATTATTTTATTTTTTCTCTGAAAAGTCTATGTCAATATAAAACGAACAGAAATTAATTGAAAAAAACTTTTTCCACAACACAAGTTTTTCAAAGATAAGTGAAGAACTCCATTAAACAAAAAAATGATAAAAAACAACAAATAATCTACCAAGCGTGAAACTACCACAAGTCAGCATCGATAAATAAATGAAACCCAAAAGGAACAGAAATTTCAATAAATAACTGAGTCAAACTCAAAACGAGCAGAAATTAACATAAGTTGGCTCAAAACCCCTATGCCTTCCCAAGGCTAGAACATAATTTGCACTTTACTGAAAAAAAATACAAATGAATGTGCATTGTCAGTTTAATATACATATACTGATATTTAGTAATCAAAATGTTAGTATTATTTGACTTATTAAAGTTATAAAAGTAAAAAACATTTATTTATGTTTTGATGAGACAGACATTGTCTGTATCAATTTTGTAATACCTAGAGGACAAATGAACAACATAGACCACGAAGAACAAAGGAATATACGGTTAGAATAGTTGCAACAACGACAAGTACATCGAGTCAAAATTAAAAAAGTGAAGAACAAAAAAAAAAAGAAAAAAATCGGTTAGAAGACAAGCGACAGTAAGAACTAAAGCGAGTCAGAAACAAATGTGGAGACCAAATGAATACGTGACTACATGACATGTGACGGCAGCGAAAATTATAAGCGACAGCAAAAATCAGAATGTGTCAAAATATTTTTGAAAAATGACAACCTTGGATTTTCTGGCCAGCCAAACAATCTACATAGATCACGAGTTTGGGCATACAGTTAGAATAGTTGTGTCAACGATAATTACAACAAGTCAAAAATAAAAGTGAAGAACAAAGGAACATGCGGATACAAGACATGCGACACAAGGAGCAGAATGAATTAAAATTCAAAATGAAAGTGAAGAAGAAATAAATATTAGATTAGAGGATTATGTCCATCACAATCTTCGATGCCAACAAAATGTGGCATAAAACCCTGAACAAACCAACAAAGGTGCTATAAGCAACGGAAGTGTTAATTAAGTCATTGTACCATGAGTAATATGTAATATGTACTTAGAATATAAAAAACTTATTTCCTTCTAAAAATACTTCCGATATAAATTAAACTCCCCCTAATTGAGTTTAAATCCCATTTCAAACTTTCGTCTAAATCCCTAACAGGGAAAGAAAAACCGCATTTATTCTCAGCCAAATATCCCTTTAAATATTCAAGTAAAAAAGATGATTATATTCGCATAAGAGCTTGATAAATTCCAAGAGTACTTTTAATACTTCGTAGCATTCCACACGCTTTGTTTTACAGAACAATAGAGAGGTAAATATTCTCAAAAGCTCTAGACAGATAAAGAAATGCAGAAAAAGCTGCGGGTTGAATTACAGTACAAAGCAAATGAGAAGGGTTTGAATTTCGCGAAAATACTTGACAAAAAACCATACGAAATTGTTTCATACAAAGTTTGAAGTTCTTTTAAGAATGTGAGCATTTAATGATCAAAATATTGCGAATAAACTATTGGACCGTCAGTCAGCATAATAATCGTATTTTGTCAGCATAAGAATAAGGTCCTCCAACAGGAGTTGGGCCAATCGTGAAATAGTGGTTAATGCTCAGAATCAGAACCGTGTTATATGGTAGTGAAAAAGGGCTTTTCGGGATCACTCGGAGATCATTAAGAACCTAGCCATGACTGAAAAAAGATTATTCTGTATGTACGATTGATTTGAAGCTTGTTTATATTCGTACACTGCTGTAAACTCAGATATAAGTCTCAATAAATATATTACTGTCTTATTTGTGTTTTCTTTTGTATATGTCTGTATCTCGCTACAAAGTAGGTAACTAGTTCACGTGCCTCCATAGGTAAACGCTCTCTCAGGGAATTTGATCTCCATACAATATTAGAGGAACTTGGCAAAGAGATGACTCTAGGAAGTGTGATTACGCATTTGGACTGATGGCTCCCCAATCCAAATTAATTCCTCATTGAACCATTTTCCTCTCCATTACATTGTTTTCCTCCCCTTCACAGTCGTTTTGGGTTTGAATTATTATAGGCTTTTATTGCTGCTAGTAGTTTCCATGTATAAGGTACAGAACTTACGCCTGAGCCATGAATATACAGTGCAGTTTGACGAAAACATTGCAAAAAGCGACCAATCCCTCCATATTATGGAACTATAAGGTGATCAAACATGTTATATTTGGAACCATGGAGGAGATTGTGTAATGCAATCCGACTGGTTTCTGAGACAAAACCTATTTTTTGGACAATTGCCTTTAATCAAGACTAGTTTGTTAGGAATGCGTTGCTGCTAATTAAAGAATAGGATGCTACACTCAGAATTGATTGATTGGTATATGGTGTTAAATCATTTACCAAAAAATAACTCAATTTGCGAAAAAGGGTATAGCATTTGGGAATTCGACTACATGAACGATCTAATTGTTGATTGAATAATAGGGGTGTGAATGATCCTAATTAGTGATCGGAATCGTATGAAGGTGGTAAAAAGGGTTAAACTGATTACCAGTTAAGGTAATTCCGAAAGGTTGTTAACTCAGGCAATTTGTTATAAATTCGGAATAACATCCATCTAGGAAAATCGTTAACGATGGTAAAATGACATTGTGAGTTGACCTAGCTTTACCTCTCTGATGTGTTGTGTATAATACACAATTATCGTTTGAACAGTGTTGTCAATATAAAATATGGTCTAACATTATAGTATACTAAAAAAAAGTTGATACTAAGAAAGATGTAGACGGCAAGAAAAGAATTTTAATAATGAAATTCAGAACAACCCTTAGAAATCCATGCAAATCAAGCAGTGAGGTGCATATGAGTATGAACCGTCAAGGATCATAAGCACCAATGACCCTAACCACCAGGCCCCCTCCCCCCAACGTTTTGTCCAACAACCCCCCCCCCCCCCCCCCCCCCCCCCTTCCCCCAATTTTTTTGCCCCCCCCCCCATTTTTTTTACTTTTTTGAAGTTAGTTTTTTTTTAAATTTTTTTTATTATTTTTTTTTAACATGATATATTTTTTTCAACTTTTTTTACATCTCTTAGAATGACATGTAATAAAACTTAAAACATAATAAAATCACATTTAATATTTTCCAAATTCAAAATGAGAATGATATAGAAATGTTAGTCGTGACTTTTACTATTAGAAAAATATTGTTTGTAGTAGCACTTTTTTACGTATCTTAAATTGACATGAAATATGCTTATGGCTCTAACAATTGTACTGTATGCTTGCTCAGAGACACGATCCGGCTTTCCCAATGGTACTCTATGACCAGTTATCGACACTACCTAGTTTACTGCATGTATTAAATCAGTATATTTTACACAGTGGAACGATAAACACATAACCAATATCTATAAAAAAAAAGTGAAGATGAAACATTTTAAGAAAGTGTGTTCACATGATAGTGTTATTGTAGCATTGAATGCTGACAAGGAGAAGCATTTAAACTATGAAATAAGTGCAAGTGGTAGCACTATCGGACACGTATGCACGCATTGTCATGACAGTAAGGAATTAAATTTCTTTGGAGTACCAAAACAATTCCGTTGTACAAATGGTGGATATGCGAGATTGAGATCTCCGGAGATGATTGCACTCAAAGAGAACGCTAACATAAAAATAATAGTGGATGAAGAGAGGGGTATCTTCTTGCTAGTGCTTCCGGTAACATGCTACCTGTTGATAGAACCTATCATCATCTTTTAGGTATTAGCATTCAAATGAAAGCAAAGACAAAAGAAAGGCCTATTCTTTTACTAATATCATAAACAATATCTTGTCTCCGTGCCGGAACTGTTACCTTTGTAAAAATGATGTTGTAATAGACAGTGAAATTGCCGGAAAAATAAAAAGGGCATTGGTAGAAAATATCACTAAGGAATATAAAGATGAATCGATGAAAAACAAAGTGCAAGCAAACGTTACTACCATTAATCAAACAGTCAATGAATCAAAAAATACCAAAGACGAAACGCATTGAACCTGTCGGTGACACACCAGTAAATATTGTGGATGACCCAAAATGGAATAATGATTATTCTACCGATTACGAGTTAAGAGACAATAGCTACAATATGAAGAGAGAACACGGAGAACTATTTTATAGAACAGATTCAAAATGTCCAACGTTGATCATTGATATTAATAATGTACAATAATGTATCTACCATATATTTATATTAATATCATATATGTCATTATTTCATTAAAAATATGTTATCTATTACTTTGTTATATTCACATTATTTCTAGGGTAAGCTAAGACAAACACTGAGAGAAGCAAACACCTGACCAAACACACAATCAAAAAGAGTGAGAGACACATACAAATACATAGATTCAGACCTACAAACCGACAAAGACAAGCACTGGAATAACCAAACACCCGCCCAAACACACAAGCAAAAGAGTGAGAGACATAAAAACACATGCAAATATATAGATTCATACATACAAACCAACAATGACAGGCATTGAGATAGGCAAACACCTGCCCAGACCACATAAGCAAAGAGAGTGAGAGTGACAAAAACTCATATAAATATATAGATTCTGACATACAAACCGACAAAGACAGGCACTGGGGAAAAGCAAAACATCCGCCCAGACACATGGGCAAGGAGAGTGGGAGAGATAAAAACACATGCAAATATATTGATTCAGACATACAAACCGACAGATACAGGCACTGAGATAAGCAAACACACCCGCCCAGACACATAGGCCCAGAGAGTGAGAGAGACAAAAACACATGCAAATATATAGATTCAGATATACAAAGCAACAATCACAGGCATTGAGATAGGCAAACACACCCGCCCAGACACATAAGCTAAGGAAGTGAGAGAGACAAAAACACATGCAAATATATGGATTCTGACATGCAAACCAACAATGACAGGCATTGACATAGGCAAACACCCGGCCAAACACATAAGCTGAGGAGGTGAGAGAGAGAAAAAGTCATATAAATATATGCATTCTGACATACAAACCGACAAAGACAGGCACTGAGACAAGCAAACACCCGCCCAGACACATAGGCCCAGAGAGTGAAGAGACAAAAATACATGCAAATATATAGATTCAGACATACAAAAGCAACAATGACAGGCATTGAGATAGGCAAACACCCCGCCCAGACACATAAGCAAAGAGAGAGAGAGAGTCAAAAACACATAAATATATAGATTCTGACATACAAACCGACAAAGACAGGCACTGGGAGAAGCAAACTTCCGCCCAGACACCCAGGCAAAGAGAGTGTGAGAGATAAAAACACATGCAAATATATAGATTCAGACATACAAACCAACAATGACAAGCATTGAGATAGGCAAACACCCGCCCAGACACATAAGCAGAGGAAGTGAGAAAGACAAAAATACATATAAATATATATAGATTCTGACATGCAAACCAACAATGACAGGCATTAAGATATGCTAACACCTGCCCAGACACATAAGCAGAAGAAGTAAAAGAGACAAAAAACACATATAAATACATAGATTCTGACTTACAAACCGACAAAGACAGTCACTGAGATAAGCAAACACCCACCCAGACATATAGGCCAAAAGAGTGAGAGAGAGACAAAAATACATGCAAATATATAGATTCAGACATACAAACCAACAATGACAGGCATTGAGATAGGCAAACACCCACCCAGACACATAAGCAAAGAGAATGAGAGTGACAAAAGCACATATAAATATATAAAGATTCTGACATACAAACCGACAAATACAGGCACTGGGAGAAGCAAACATCCGCCCAGACACATAGGCAAGGAGAGTGGGAGAGCTAAAAACACACAAGCAAATATATTGATTCAGACATACAAAACCGACAGAGACAGGCACTGAGATAGGCAAACACCCGCCAAGACACATAGGCCCAGAGAGTGAGAGAGACAAAAACACATGCAAATATATAGACTTAGACATACAAAGCAACAATATCAGGCATTGAGATAGGCAAACACCCGCCCAGACACATAAACAGAGGAATTGAGAGAGACAAAAACACACATAAATATATGGATTCTGACATACAAACCACAATGACAGGCATTGAGATAGGCAAACACCCGCCCGGACACATAAGCAGAGGAAGTAAGAGAGAGAAAAACATATAAATATATGGATTCTGACATACAAACCGACAAAGACAGGCATTGAGATAGGCAAACATCCGCCCAGACACATAGGCCCAGAGAGTGAGAGAGACAAAAACACATGCAAATATATAGATTCTGCCATACAAAGCAACAACGACAGGCATTGAGATAGGCAAACACCCCGCCCAGACACATAAGCAAAGAGAGTGAGAATCTAAAACACATAAATATATAGATTCTGACATACAAACCGACAAAGACAGGCACTGGGAGAAGCAAACTTCCGCTCAGACACATAGGCAAAGAGAGTGGGGAGAGATAAAAACACATGCAAATATATAGATTCAGACATACAAACCAACAATGACAGGCATTGAGATAGGACAACAGCCGCCCAGACACATAAGCAGAGGAAGTGAGAGAGACAAAAACACATATAAATATATGGATTCTGACATGCAAACCAACAATGACAGGCATTGAGATAGGCAAACACCCGCCCAGACACATAAGCAGAGGAAGTGAGAGAGAGAAAAATACATATAAAGATATGGATTCTGACATACAAACCGACAAAGAGAGGCACTGAGATAAAAAATCACCCGCCCTGAAATATAGGGCCAGAGAGTGAGAGAGACGAAAACACATGCAAATATATACATTCAGACATACAAAGCAACAATGACAGGCATTGAGATAGGCAAACGCCCCGCCCAGACACATAACGCAAAGAGAGTGAGAGAGTCAATAATACATAAATATATATAGATTCTGACATACAAACCGACAAAGACAGGCACTGGGAGAAGCAAAATTCCGCCCAGACACATAGGCAAAGAGAGTGGGAGAGATAAAAACACATGCAAAGATATAGATTCAGACCTACAAACCAACAATGACAGGCATTGAGATAGGCAAACACCGGCCCAGACACATAAGCAGAGGAAGTGAGAGAGACAAAAAAAGAGAGGGAGAGAGACAAAAAACGCATACAAATATATAGATTCAGACATACAAACCGACAATAACAGGCAATGAGACAAGAAAACACCTGCCCAGAGACACATGCAAAGAGAGAGGAAGAGAGACAAAAAACGTATACCAATACTTAGATTCAGACTACAACCCGACAATGACAGGCATTGGGACTAGCAAACACCCGCCAGACACATAGGTAAAGAGATGTAAGTAAGTAAGTAAGTAAGTAAGTAACAATCTCTTGGCACTGGGAGAAGCAAACATCCCCCTAGACACATAAGCAAAGAGAGTGAGAGAGTAAAAAAAAAAACATAATTATATAGATTCTGACATACAAACCGACAGAGACAGGCACTGGGAGAAGCAAACATCCGCCCAGACACATAGGCAAAGAGAGTGGGAGATATAAAAAACACATACAAATATATAGATTGAGACATACAAACCAACAATGACAGGCATTGAGATAGGCAAACAACCCCCCCCCCCCCCCCAGACACATAAGCAGAGGAAGTGAGGGAGACAAAAACACATATAAATATGTGGATTCTGACATACAAACCAACAATGACAGGCATTGAGATAGGCAAACACCCGCCCAGACACGTAAGCAGAGGAAGTGAGAGAGACAAAGACACATATAAATATAGGATTCTGACATACAAACCAACAAAGACAGGCACTGAGATAAGCAAACACCCGCCCAGACACATAGGTCTAGAGAGTGAGAGAGACAAAAACAAATGCAAATATATAGATTCAGACTACAAACCAACAATGCAGTCATTGAGATGGGCAAACACCCGCCCAGACACATAAGCAAAGAGATTGAGAGAGTCAAAAATACATAAATTTATAGATTCTGACATACAAACCGACAAAGACAGGCACTGGGAGAATCAAACATCCACCCAGACACATAGGCAAAGAGAGTGGGAGAGATAAAAACAAATGCAAATATATTAATTCAGACATACAAACCAACAATGACAGGCATTGAGATATGACTATTTATCATTTCGTTGAATTTAGGTTAGATCAATTATAGATGGCAGCACACACGCTCAGACACACAGTCATAGTGAGAGAGATATCCAAAAAGTTGGGTTGATCTAGGTTCACTTAGAGTGGCGCGTCACATATTTATATGTGTTTTTGTCACTCTCACTCTCTTTGCTTATGAATCTGGGCGGGTTTTTGCCTATCTCAATGCCTGTCATTGTTGGTTTGTATGTCTGAATCTATATATTTGAATGTGTTTTTGTCTCTCTCACTCTTTGGGCCTATGTGTCTGGGTGGGTGTTTGCTTATCTTAATGCCTGTCATTGTTGGTTTGTATGTCTGAATCTATATATTTGCATGTGTTTTTATCTCTCCCACACTCTTTGCCTATGTGTCTGGGCGGAAGTTTGCTTCTCCCAGTGCCTGTCTTTGTCGGTTTGTATGTCAGAATCTATATATTTATGTGTTTTTGACCCTCTCACTCTCCTTGCTTATGTGTCTGGGCGGGGTGTTTGCCTATCTCAATGCCTGTCATTGTTGCTTTGTATGTCTGAATCTATATATTTGCATTTTTTTTTGTCTCTCTCACTCACTGGGCCTATGTGTCTGGGCGGGTGTTTGCTTATCTCATTGCATGTCTTTGTAGGTTTGTATGTCAGAATCCATATATTTATATGTGTTTTTCTCTCTCTCACTTCGTCTGCTTTTGTGTCTGGGCGGGTGCTTGCCTATCTCAATATCTTTCATTGTTGGTTTGCATGTCAGAATCCATATATTTATGTGTTTTTGTCTCTCTCACTTCCTCAGCTTATGTTTCTGGGCGGGTGTTTGCCTATCTCAATGCCTGTGATTGTTTGCTTTGTATGTCTGAATCTATGTATTTGCATGTGTTTTTGTCTCTCTCACTCGCTGGGCCTATGTGTCTGGGCGGGTGTTTGCTTATCTCAGTGCCTTTCTCTGTCGGTTTGTATGTCTGAATCAATATATTTGCATGTGTTTTTTATCTCTTCCACTCTCCTTACCTATGTGTCTGGGTGGATGTTTGCTTCTCCCCAGTGCCTCTCTTTGTCAGTTTGTATGTCAGAATCTATATATTTATATGTTTTTTTTGTCACTCTCACTCTCTTTGCTTATGTGTCTGGGCGGGAGTTTGCCTATCTCAATGCCTGCCATTGTTGGTTTGTATGTCTGAATCTATATATTTGTATGTGTTTTTATCTCTCTCACTCTTTTTGCTTTTGTGTTTGGGCGGGTGTTTGCTTATTCCACTGCATGTCTTTCTAGGTTTGTATGTCTGAATCTATATGTTTGTATGTGTTTCTCACTCTATTTGTCTGTGTGTGTCTGGGCAGGTGTTTGCTTATCCCAGTGCCTGTCTTTGTCGGTTTGTATGTCTGAATCTATGTATTTGTATGTGTCTCTCACTCTTTTTGCTTGTGTGTTTGGTCAGGTGTTTGCTTCTCTCAGTGTCTGTCTTAGCTTATCCTAGAAATAATGGGAATATAACAAAGTAATAGATAACATATTTTTAATGAAATAATGACATATATGATATTAATATAAATATATGGTAGATACATTATTATACATGATTAATATCAATGAACAACTTTGGACATTTTGAATCTGTTCTATAAAATAGTTCTCCGTGTTCTCTCTTGATATTGTAGCTATTGTCTTCTCTTAACTCGTAATCGGTAGAATAATCATTATTCCATTTTGGGTCATACACAATATTTACTGGTGTGTCACCGACAGGTTCAATATGCGTCTCGTGTTTGGTATTATTTGATTCATTGCCTGTTTGATTAATGGTAGTAACGTTTGCTGGCACTTTGTTTTTCATCGATTCATCTTTATATTTCTTAGTGATATTTTCTACCAATACCCTTTTTATTTTTCGGCATTTTCACTGTCTATTAAAACATCATTTTAAAAAGGTAACAGTTCCGGCACGTAGACAAGATATGGTTTATGATATTAGTAGAAGAATAGGCCTTTCTTTTTGTCTTTGCTTTCATTTGAATGCTAATACCTAAAAGATGACGATAGGTTCTATCAACAGGTAGCATTTTACCGGAAGCACTAGCAAGAAGATACCCCTCTTCATCCACTATTATTTTTATGTTAGCGTTCTCTTTGAGTGCAATAATCTCCGGAGATCTCCATCTCGCATATCCACCATTTGTACAATGGAATTTTTTTGGTACTCCAAAGAAATTTAATTCCTTACTGTCATGACAATGCGTGCATACGTTTCCGATAGTGCTACCACTTGTACTTATTTCATAGTTTAAATACTTCTCCTTGTCAGCATTCAATGCTACAATAACACTATCATGTAAACACACTTTCTTAAAATGTTTCATCTTCACTTTTTTATAGATATTAGTTATGTGTTTATCGTTCCACTGTGTAAAAAATACTGATTTAATACATGCAGTAAACTAGGTAGTGTCAATAATCGGTCATAGAGTACCAGTGGGAAAGCCGCATCGTGTCTCTGAACAAGCATAGAGTACAATTGTTAGAGCCATAAGCATATTTCATGTCATTTTAAGATACGTAAAAAAAAAAAAAAAAAAAAAGTTGAATAATTTCGAAGTCCAAAAAAATGCTACTACAAACAATATTTTTCTAATAGTAAAAGTCATGACTAACATTTCTATATCATTCTCATTTTGAATTTGGAAAATATTAAATGTGATTTTTTATGTTTTAAGTATGTTACATGTCATTCTAAGAGATGTGAAAAAAAAGTTGAAAAAATATATGTTAGAAAAATAATAAAAAAAGTTAAACTCAATGAAAAATTAACTGAAACCAAAAAAGAACAAGAATTTAAGTAACAATCAAGCCAAACTTAAATTGAAAAGAAATTAACTGTATGTACTTACAGTGCATTTTTTTTTTACCAAATCAGGATTTAGCTTGCTTTTATACTAAACCTCTATTAAGATTGGATGCAGCACATCTATTAACAGCACAACCACAATACCACAGCTTCAGCATAGCTTGCTTTCATCTGATTCATTTAGCAGTTCTGCTCTGGCTTCCCAATTTGGATTTAGCAAGTGATCAAAACTTGAGGGTTTTTGTATCAATCCAATGGCCAATATCTGACTTAAGTTGCTTGGTACCCTGTCTTTATAAATCAACATTTCACTCTCCACTTGAACAAATTGTAAATGAGCCTGCTTCAGACTGTCCAAGAGAATATACTCAGGAATTATTTTTTTTTTATATCAAGATCAGAGTTCATTTTTGGGGGTATTATAAACAACATGATGATTTTAGTAGTCACCTACTTAGGCATAACAGAATCAATACAGCATAATTGACTTGGTAGAACAATGTTTCTTCCCCGGGTCATCATGTTTTCCCAGGAATCTATACAAATACTGTATTTTAGATTTAAAAACTGGGGGGGGGGGGGGTCAAACTCAAACTGAGTTCAATATTTCTAGTTAATTCCTTATTTCAGCACTGAGTCCAAAAATAATCCAAGTAATAAATGGTGAAAAATGATTCGAAGCTACACTTATTCATACCCCCCCCCCCCCTGAAGACTTTGTTAGCAAAATCGTAAAAAGGCTATATCTTGTCTTAAATGGAAAACCCAATGACACTGAAATACAGAAAGTTTAAAGTGTGGACACTTCCCCTTGGACACACTCTGTCCTCTCACACCTCTTTTAATCAATATTCGAGAACAAAATTAAGCATACCTTACCATGCTGGAGCCAAAACTGAACAGATTTCCAATTTCCACACTTAGTACACCAAAATGGGCATATAACCTGGTCAACACCACCGTCCCCCATTACAGATATAGTTTTTGTGTTTGAGACTTTTATGAAGAGGAAGCTTTGTAATTATTTGCGGTTATTACGTGTTTTATTTATTTCTATTTTAACTTTAGAACTCAATTTAACTTGTGCCTCAATGTGCCCAAAACTGGCACATAACTTCTCTAATGCCACCTCCCCCCTTACAGATATAGTCGTGATGTTTGAGACATTTAGGAAGTGGGAGCATTGCAATTAACTGTGGTTATTTGTGGTTTATTTATTTCTATTTTAACTTTATGAATCAATTTAACTTGATTTTGTTTTAATTTGATCTTATTTTTTTTAATTTCAGCTAGTTTTGGGTTTCATTTAGGCTACCATTCATAGTAATTACTGTGTGAAGCAACTTTGAATTATCATCAGGCTTTATTTTGGCATGTTTAGGATTAATATTGATCATTTTTTCAAACTTCTTTTTCATTACAATCCAAGGAATTCCTTGACATTTAAATTTTATGAATTAAAGATTGACTTATGTACATTGACAAATTTAATTATTTATTGAAATTGACAATAAATTCCATCAGGACAAAATAAAAGTGTCTCGGTGTCTTATGAATAGAGTTAATTAAACAAAACTGGCAAACTTACCAAGCTTAATAGCGACAAAATCAAGAGGGTTGATCTTTTCTGTCATTTCATTGATTCAAAGAAGTCTTCACGTCTTTTTCTTGTCAAAAATAATGTAATTGGTGACTTAAAATCTTCAGACATTCAACCAAAAGCCTATTGTCATAGAATAAAAAGAAACTATTTAAATGTTTTAAAAAGCACTGATTAGGTAGGTACATTCTGACCAATTGAGTTATGATTGCTATTATTTTGTTTGTAGGTTGCTCATTGCGTCTACAAAATTGAAACTTATGACGAATATACAATCATTAGGGCCAAACTTATTCCATTGTTCAGATGAATTGTGTCTACTTACAATATTATTTCCTAACAGAGGTCCTGTTTCTGATTCAGCAGGGAATGATTGCCAAAAACATATATTTAGATACAAGGAAAATAAAGTTTATTGGTCATAAATTAGTAATTCACTCCTGACTCCCATGAGGCTACGAGATGGTTTCTTTGAGCGAGAAGTTTTGAAGAGGGTGCTTGTGACTATGGGAAAGACCAAAATCGGTTTCTTTCTGCAGTGGGAATTGGATTAGGTGTGTGGGTTTTTTTCTTCCAAAACAGTAAATGGGTTCTGAATATGAATAACAGCTGTAGAGGAATACACTGACAGAAATGCAAATTTAATATTAGAAAAAAGCAAAAAACAAGTAACCTACAGGTACTACCTTTATCCTGTCAACAACTTTCTTTCCAAAGGCCAATAAAATCCAGTACTACCGAAAAATATAATTTGTAACTATCTCGAAAACAGTTAGGGATCAAATTGAAACTAAAATTCTATTTAGATACTTACTTCTGGGGAATTACAGAACTAGAATTTTATCAAGATATAAATAATATCTCCTGAACTCCCCCTCCCTATAAATAAAAATACTCTGATAAGTTTACCAATGTTTAAAACAACTAATTAAAGAAAACGTCAAAAAGACAATTTTTTTATGAAAATTAAAGTCATATTAAAACTTAAGACAAGTAGAAATTAAGTTCTAAAACAATTCAAGCTTAAAACAATCAGGAAGTACTGTCAAAGAATAACTAAAACCCAAAATAAACAGAAATTAAAATAAATAATTGCATGCGACATACAGGTAACAGGATATAGAAGAATAATTTAATCTAAATAATTTCTTAGACCACGCTGCTTTTCCATTTATGAAAAATTAAGCAAGAAAAACGGGTTTTAATTTTAATAAAGCAGTGAATAAATAACAACAAAAAACACTTAGTTAAAAAACACTCCAAATATTTCGGCCCCACGTCTGGGAGCCTTTCTCAACAGAAAAAAAAGAAAAACACAAAAAATGTTTTTTTTTTTTTTTTTAATAGCTTACATCAAAATACAACAAACTAAAAACACGAAGAGAGAGAAAAAACAAAGCAAAAGAGATATAAATAAGTAAGTAGGAATCAAACTCATATATTAAATAACACTTCCATGCCCTGGTGTATTCAACACAATAAACATAAGCAACTGTCTATAATGATGCCAATCGTCTCCTCAAAATAAATGCATAAATGAAAATATATTAAATAACACTTCCATGCACTTTTAAGATTTAGTCCGAATTTTATACCTCTTTCAAGGATATCCTTTTGTTCTTTGGTTACCTTCTTTTTGCTTAAATTAATGACACCAGGGCCTGAGAAATGATTAGGTTTATACATTGATAGTTTTTGTTTTTCTTGTTTCCTTTTGAATTGCAAAAATGTTTGGTTTAATCTTTCCCTAGATAATCTTAAAACAAGTTAAATCTTAAAAAGAATTTTGGAAAGATTGGTATAATTTGTTGGCAAAAAATTGTGATTGTGAGGAGATATAAATGTATCATTATAGACATTTAGTTTTGTTTTATTGCATTAAATACGCCAGGGCATGTATTATTTAATATGTGAGTTTGATTCCTACTTATTTATTTATATTTATTTTCTTTTCTTTTTTCTCTCTCTTTGTGTGTTTAGTTTTTTGTATTTTGATGTAAGTTATTTTTTATAAAAGAACATTTTTTTTGTTTTTCTCTTTTTTCTGTTGAGAAAGGCTCTCGAACATGGGGCCCAAAGTATTTGGAGTGTTTTTTTTAATTAATTGTTATTTTGTTGTAATTTATTCACTGCTTTATTAAAATTAAAACCCATTTTTCTTGCTTAATTTTTAATAATTTAATCTTAAAAAATGTTAAGATCAATATTAATGAATATTGAAGTCTGACTTCAAACAAACAGAAATTACTACATACAAGAGTTTGGCTAATGCCCCTCTCCTAGCTGTAAACTCCTACAGTCTTTTAAATTACATTTAACTCCTAAATCACCTACAAATGACCATTTTATCTCACTAGACAGTTATTTTAGACACATTTTTAAATTTTGGTTACAATAATAATAGTGATAATTTATTTTTAAACCACTATAAACAGCAAGATAAAAGTGGAGTAAAGAATTGCAAAAGAAAAGAGACCAGAATGAAACAATAAACAGTCTAGGAAAAAAATGGGATAAGACCATGAAATGGCTGAAACTTAGAAATGCCAGACAGCTCTTCATGTAACAAGGGCCAGTTTTGCTGTTATATCTGGAGCATTAAAATTCTGCAAAAAAATTTTATTCATAAAAATCTCAAATATCAAAAATACACTGAAAAGAACTTGGATATATTTTTTGAGGAAATTTTGAAACAAACCATACAAATATAGGACAGAATGGTTGCAGTTGTTTGCATACAGTTTTGCTAGAGCTTTACAGTTATGTTTACTTCTGATAGCAACAATTTTTGAATACATTCTGGACATAAATTTAGCACCAGAAACTCTACACAAACAAAACAACCATAAATTAATTGCAATAAAGATTCCTAACTTGATTTAATGGATTCAACAAAAGGTATAATAACAATTTTGATGACTAAGTGGTAATCTAGAAGAAGAGACAATATCAAAAGAGGAACTCTCACTTATCAATGTTCAGAGAAAGTCTAATTGTGGAAAAAGAAGGGGCAACAAAATGACAGAGTGAGAAAGCCTCTTCATGTACAACTAATTAGCTGGCACTCATCTGATTTATTTAGCAGTTTTTTGCTCTGGCTTCCCAATTTGGATTTAGCAAAGTGCTCAAGACTTGAGGGTGTTTTGTATCAATCCAATAGGCCAATATCTGACTTAAGTTGCTTGGTATCTGTCTTGATAAATTAATCTTTCACTCTCTGCTTGAACCAATTGTAAGTGAGCCAACTTCAGACTGTCCAAGGAAATATACTCATGGACTTTTTTTTATCAAGATCAGAGTTCTTATTAGGGGCCATTGTCAGAAAGCCTATTTCATGTACAACTAATTAATAGAATGTCATCAGAATAAGCTAGGTATGAGATGTTAGAATTTCATAAAAAGCAAGTAGTTGGAAGACTATTCAATACATTAGAAACATACAGTTTTAAAATAGAGGGTGATAAAACTTCATCTTGTCTCAAGCCTTATCTAATGCAAATTACACAATTTTAAATAAAGACCATCACTGGTCTTAAGCCAGTGAAAAGAATTCCTATTCCAATACTTTAATAGATAAATGATAGAAAAATTTGTACCATTAAAAAAAAAGAAAATAAAGAGCTTGAGCATGCACAACAGAGTCAAAAGCTTCTGACAAACCAAGACCAACATATATACAGGCCACCACATCTTTTTGAAGCTTGGACTAAAAAAGAAGACAGAACCCTGTGCGCATACTGATGACCAAAGCCCTTCTGAAACCCAAACTGGGGCTATAAAAGGCAGCAAAAGATATTCAAGCACTTTCCTAACTAAAAGAACAGATATAGGGCAATATGAAGAGCAAGAAAATGGTCACGTCCTGCTTTAAAATACAACTGACCATGTCACACATAAAGCTATCTGGGGCTACTAAGCAAGAAAGTGAAATTTTAAAAAGCAACTACAAATGAAACAACAATGGAATAAAATTGTCATGTAATTAATTCGTACTAATGCATCTAGATCAATGGACTAATTGAAGAATGGCATTTCACACTGCATCAGCAGAAATAACTATAACATGATGCTGAGAAAAACTCTGTGGGATAACATTTGATAATAAGTTTTCCAAAATGATAATGAGCATTTTTATTTAGAAGCATAAAAAATAGAAGTAAAGTGAGGAACCCACAAAGACACACTAATGAAACCAACTGCATAACTGCTAGACAACTTATTTAAATTGAAGAATTTATAACAATTTGCCAATCATGTTTCACTGCAAAGAAAATCCAAACCCTTATATACACTTTCTTGAAGTATAGATAATTGCTCTGAAATAATTTGAGCATAATATGAATAAAGCTCAGATTTAGCATTCAAAGCAGTAACTCCCAATAAATGATACAGCAAACAAATAAGACCCAATGACATGGCAAGAGGTAAAATATATAAGGGAATATTTGCTTGATCCCAATTGACTTTCTGAAACCATTCACTGTTTTGTTTTCCTGGGTGTACAAAATTTTTACATGCAATCAATACACAAAAGAAATTGGCAAGTGAACAATATCATTCTCCTCAATTTGCATATGAACAGAAGAAATATCAAGATGTGACAAGCAGATTACAAAATCAAAATTGGAAACATGACCAGAATTGTAAATATACACTTGTTTATTCACAATTGTAAGAAACAGTACCAGAATATAAGATGTATTAATACCTTCAACCCTTTTAAGAGTTCAAAATGTAATTTTACTGAAAAAGCAATTATTAAACTATGAAAGAGCATAAAAACAGACAGCAAGTGACATATTCAATTTCATCTTAGATAAATAATGTTGAAAACTGGAAAATTCATCCCTAGCCTATCTAATTTATATTCCAAGATAAAATCCTAGACAAGTTAATTTTGGCAATTTCTAAGGGGTAGGTTAGGGAAACAAAACTTTCAGGGATGGATCTAAAGACTAAATTATGTTGCAGAAAGGTATTTTAAAGTACCCACCTCTACTCTTTCTCTCTCTAGAGGGCAATGACCCTTGATCCCCTTCAAAGTCTGTGTTATAAAAGTGAAACCTTGCAAAACAGATCTTCTGCTTAAATGAAGTACAAGAAATGTACTCTCAGCTCCACAACTTTGCTGAATCCTAATTTAAGAGGTTTCAAAGATCTACAAATACATTTCCTTAATTTAGGAAAAAAACTTTAATATAGCATTAAAATTTTACTCAAATAACAGGAATTGCATTTTCAACAGCAAAACCAGAGGTAAAGAAACTGAAAATTAAGGTACATTGTTTTTTTTTTCCAAAGAGTAGCTTGTCTTATATGCTCCAATGCAGGGTGATGGAATAGTTGCAGGACCTGGTAGGTCAGTCTTGTTGGGTGAAATTTTTGGTACTTGTGCATTATACCTACTTTATATATATATATATATATATATATATATATATATATATATATATATATATATATATATATATATATATATATATATATATATATATATGTCAAATGAGACATCCCATTTTATGGGATGATTCAACACACCACTGTAGATGTATAGCACGGTTGTAATTGCATATACAATATTTAAAGTGCTGTTTTTTTGGCTTTTTTGGGGAGGGGAAAGGGGTAAATATTTACCAAATCATAGTATTGACTTACAAATACAGTGAATATACCACTCAATGTCTTTTTTTATGCTCTTTATGAATATAATAATCATTTTTGTCAGAAATTAATTTTTAGCCCCCACCCCTATATATACCAATTCAGTGTATATATTTGCACATCAGGGGGGGTGGGAGGAAAGATTAGACTTACCTCTCATTTACATCAGAAATAAAATTTCATTAGTATTAACCAAACTAGCAGTATATAAAAGAGTGGGTATAATGCACACAACTACTGAATTTTCTTCTTTTTTATTGAATTCTTAGAAAGTAACTAACAAAAATATCCTTTATCATTAATTATTACAAATGCAACAACATATTGTAGACCAAGTTTCATCTCATGAAGCTGTCTTGGTAAATTTTCACCAAATCATATTATTGAGTTAAGAATAAAGTGAATACATCATTTGATGCCTTTTTTATGCTGATTACAAATATAATAATCATTTCTATAAGAAATGAATTTTCAGCCCCTCCCCCCCCCCTATATATGCTAATTCAGGGTATATATTTCTACATTAGGAGGGGGTGGGGTAAAGTTTAAACTTACCTCCCATTTACATCAGAAACAAAATTTGCCCCCACCCCCCCCTAATGTAGAAATATATACCCTGAATTGGCATATATAGGGGGGGGGGGCTGAAATTCATTTCAATAGAAACGATTATTATATTTGTAATCAGCATAAAAAAAAGGCATTGAGTGGTATGTTCACTTTATGCGTAAGTTTACCAGTGTGTCATCTAGGCTAGCCTAGTGAAGTGACAGGAAGTTTTGACTATAAGTCAGGATTTGTTGGGACAAAATCAGGGCAGCTTGTAGGGGCTTTAATGGCACTATTACCCATTTGAACTATGTTTGGCTAAAAATAGAGAAAGACAGAATAGCCCAGCTTTGTGCAAGCCTAAGTCTGTGCACCTATACATGAATATACAAAACGCTACTGCAGTAGGTAAGGTCCAAACACTAGGCTACTAGGAGGTCTATATAATGCTTTGTCTTAAAGAGGCGATTATTTTAGACAATGCTCAGTAAAGTCCTCCCTCAAAAATTCTTGGAATGTTTTTTTAGATACCTTAAGAATTCTATAGATGTTTTTTTTTTTTTGTAGATGATATCATAGCCGCGTTTTCAGGCTCAGTGGATTCGAATACGGGTTGTTCTACTAACGTTTCAAGTTTCTAGTTTTTCGTCTAGTTTCAGCGGGTTCGAAGTTTCAACCCCGTGTTTGATGCACTGATGCACAATGATTGATGCTAGGGCTGGGCACACGCACACGTAGCTGATTTCGCGAACTGAATTCCAAATCAGCGCCGATTTTAATACACAAATCGGCGTCGATTTGAGCTTGAAAATTTTCTAGTTTTCGGCGCCTATTTACAAAATCAATGCCTTTTTTCATCATGATCATCACAAAATAATAGGGATAAATAAATAGTCAGCCAGAGATGTCTGTAGTGAAAGGCCCCGCTACTGAGCTGAGAACTTAACTGAGAACTAAGCTGAGATCAATCATGCAACTATTCATAAACTCCAGTTTACTGTTTGTGTCCACGATTTTTTGTTTTGAAAATCTCACGCAATTAATTTTTCTTTCAACAAATTTTTCTTACCGCTATCGTTTATCCACTGATGCTGAAATCGGTTCTCGAAACCAGCTCTGTGTGCCAAGCCCTTTAGACGAGAACAACCAGTGTTCGAAGACGGGTTGTTCACGGCTCGGCGGGTTCGAACATGGGCTGTTCTCGTCTAGTGCATCAAGCGTTTTCACAAAGCGCGTTTTCGAGGAAAACACGGGGTTGAAACTTCGAACCCGCTGAAACTAGACGAAAAACTAGAAACTTGAATCTAGACGAGAACAACCCGTGTTTGAACCCGCTGAGCCTGAAAACTCGCCTCATGGTAACGACAGTTCTAAACGCTATAGTTTTTGCATGTTCAAAAGCGTCCAAATGTCAAATAGCTATGGTTCCGGGTTTGAACCCCCCCCCCGCCCTGGGGGAAAGATTTGTAAGTTATACTAGCAGCTCATCGTTAACATATGAAGTTTCTATGGGAGGTGTGGTCGTATAAACGTTGGAGGAAATTCATTCGATAGGAAATCGACATTTATTGAGCCCATTTAAAAAATTGAAAGTGATAAAAAGTAATAATATAGTGTTATAGATTGCTGTTAATCTTGGTTTTGTTGCTGAGGGGGCTGGTAAGGGGTTGAAGACTACTATTGTTTAATCATACTTTTAGCACACCAACAAATTATTCTGTTTACTAACATTGCCGTTTCTTCGGTGTTAAAAGAACATTGCTAGCTAGCTATTGAAGGGAGTTAAACAAGATTTGCTTTCGACTGCTTATTTACATTATTTTTAACTAATAGAAAAACAGACCTGACTAAAAGAGAATTGGCATGTTTCGTATGGCTATTTCATCGCTAACGCTAAACTGCTAATGTTCTGTGTATACATTATTTGACTCTCAATACAAAGATAACTAAACATTAATATGATATGCTTTTATCTAACAAAATGAAAAAACTCTGAAAAAATGGCATAAATAAAGACTTTATTAATTGACCAAAAATTAACGACCTCCCCCCCCCCTCACCACCCACAAGGGTTTATGACTGGTATTGTAGGGAGAAAAACTACAAATGAAAATAAACAAAAGACGAAAGTTAAAATACAAGGACATTAAAACATTTAAACACTCATTAAAATCACCATCAGCCAGCCACCACTAACTTCCTGCGAAAAAAACAAACCGAAGCCAAGTTTTGTACTGACGAAACAAAACAAGCCACAGTTCCAACTTAGTATGAGACATCCGTCGTAGTAGACACTAAAAAAAGAATGTTGGCACTCATATAGTGGAGCAGTAGGTGTTGTAAGAACGAATTAAACTAAATTTTTAGAATCGATGAAGGAAATGTGTGTTTGAACTTTCCAAGATTCATCTATATCTTCATCTTTGACTAATGTGGTGCCTGAAGAAGAGATTCTCATCAAGCAAAATACCCAGAAGTCGAAGGTAACGATAACTACTTCTACTATGAAAACCCTCTTGAAAGACGAATTCCACAAGTTGGGAGCAGGTCTGAGAAGTTTGCGACAAAAAGTTAAGAAGATCTACTTAGCCGCATATAATGCATGTCAATTGGCACGGAATCACAGACTATTCTTCCAAGTAGAGTCTTACAGAGGCCAACAACCCAGGAAAGGAGACGGTCATACTGAAAACTCTAGCGTCACTTGTTTTCAGAGCAAACGCTGCTTTCCTAGTGTGTTGAAGATCCAAACAGTTAATGCAAAAATTTACCAGATTCAAATTAACCATAATCTGTTTTCTTAGGTGCACAAATTAATTGCATCTTACTTTTTGTTTCCCATTTATAACAAGGAAAATTATTCCTGCCTCACAAACCCATGTGATAGCAACTACTTCATTGTCGTAAGTGTGGATAACTGGGGCTGAGAAGGTGTGATTTTAACCTAAAATAAAGGCATCTCTGTCAACTGCAGCTAAGGTTAAGAAAATATTCTGGAGACTTTTTATCGTGCTCCGTGTCTGTGAAAAACTGTAAAAGCATTTTTCCAACTCCAATAATTCAATAATAGGGTTCAAACACACTTTTAGGAAAAGGAGTGTGATCAACCAAACTTGGAACCACTTTTAGCTGAATCTCTGTATTTGCTGAGTAAGAAAAACCTGAAAGATATCGTATAAAAATTAAAGCGATTACTCTAATGCCTCAAGATTGGAACTTCAACTGATTCAGATGATCCAGAATGATCCAGCCGTGTTTCGAGACTCTGGAAGATGCAGCTAGACGGCATAATAGTAAAATATTGTACTGACATGTTAATAAATTGAGAGGGAGTAGTCAATCATAGGCAGCGCGATCGCGCTGCCTAAGTAAAGAACGATGTGGGCACAATGTATTATTATTTTTCCTCCATACCCGGGCACTTTAAATCGAAGGGGTTGTCGTAGAAACTTCGAAAAGGGCTCATTCGATTGGAAATTGGAGTAGCTAGTGCCCTTTTAATAGTCCAAAGTGATTGGAGGGAAACTAGACCACCCCCCCCCCCCCCACGCCCATCATTCCCCAAACACATCCAATCAAAATTTTGAGATAGCCATTTTGTTCAACGTAGTTGATTTCCAGGTAGAAAATATGTTTTTGATGAGGATACTCCCCCACAACCCTCGGGGCAAGGGTTTTAAGTTATGCCCTGAGGGCATATAAGAACGATGTTGGCACAATGTATCATTTATTATTTTTTTTTTTCCTTTAGAGCAGGGGCACTTTTTATCGAAGAAGTTGTCGTAGAAACTTCAAAAAGGGCTCATTCAATTGGAATTTGGAGTGGCTTGTGCCCTTTTACTAGTCGAAAGTGATTGGAGGGCAACTACAATAAATAACCGAGTCAAACTCAAAACTCAATAATAAATAACCGAGAAATTACAATAAATAACCGAGTCAAACTCAAAACGAGCAGAAATTAACATAAGTTGGGCTCAAAACCCCTATGCCTTCCCAAGGCCAGAACATAATTTGCACTTTAATGAAAAAAATATAAATGTTTTTGCTTTTATAACTTTAATAAATCAAATAATATTAACATTTTGATAACTAAATATCAGTATATGTATATTAAACTGACAATACACATTCATTTGTATTTTTTTCAGTAAAGTGCAAATTATGTTCTGGCCTTGGGAAGGCATAGTGGTTTTGAGCCCAACTTATGTTAATTTCTGCTTGTTTTGAGTTTGACTGTGGGGGAATGATGCGTTTTTCTTTGGGGGGGAGTAGTTGCCCTCCAATCTCTTTCCACTATTAAAAAGGGCACTAGCCCTTTGAATTTACAATCGAATGAGCCTTCTTTGAAGTTTCTACGACCACACCTTCTATAAAAAACCTTATATGCCCCCAGGGCATAACTTAAAACCCTTGCCCCGAGGGTTGTGGGGGAGTGTCCTCCTCAAAAAAATATTTTCTATCTGGAAATGAACTACGCTGAACAAAATTGCTATCTCAAAATTTTGATTGGATGTGTTTGAGGGAATGATGGACATGGGGGGGGATGGGGCTAGTTGCCCTCTAATCACTTTCGACTAGTAAAAGGGCACAAGCCGCTCCAAATTCCAATTGAATGAGCCCTTTTTGAAGTTTCTACGACAACTTCTTCGATACAAAGTGCCCTGCTCTAATGAAAAAAAAAAATAATAAATGATACATTGTGCCAACATCGTTCTTATATGCCCTCAGGACATAACTTAAAACCCTTGCCCCGAGGGTTGTGGGGGAGTATCCTCCTCAAAAACATATTTTCTACCTTGAAATCAACTACGTTGAACAAAATGGCTATCTCAATATTTTGATTGGATGTGTTTGGGGGAATGATGGGCGTGGGGGGGGGGTGGTCTAGTTTCCCTCCAATCACTTTCGACTATTAAAAGGGCACTAGCTACTCCAATTTCCAATCGAATCAGCCCTTTTAGAAGTTTCTACGACAACCCCTTCGATTTAAAGTGCCCGGGTATGGAGGAAAAATAATAATACATTGTGCCCACATCGTTCTTTACTTAGGCAGCGTGATCGCGCTGCCTATGATTGACTACTCCCTCTCAATTTATTAACATGCCAGTACAATATTTTACTATTATGCCGTCTAGCTAAATCTTCCAGAGTCTCGAAACACGGCTGGATCATTCTGGATCATCTGAATCAGTCGAAGTTTCAATCTTGAGGCATTAGAGTAATCGCTTTAATTCTTATACGATATCTTTCAGGTTTTTGTTACTCAGCAAATATAGAGATTGAGCTAAAAGTGGTTCCAAGTTTGGTTGATCGCACTCCTTTCCCAAAAGTGTGTTTGAACCCTATTATTGAATTATTGGAGTTGGAAAAATACTTTTACAGTTTTTCACAGACACGGAGCACGATAAAATCTCCAGAATATTTTGTTAACCTTAGCTGCAGTTGACAGAGATGCCTTTATTTTAGGTTAAAATCACACCTTCTCAGCCCCAGTTATCCACACTTACGACAATGAAGTAGTTGCTTTCACATGGGTTTGTGAGGCAGGAATAATTTTCCTTGTTATAAATGGGAAACAAAAAGTAAGATGCAATTAATTTGTGCACCTAAGAAAACAGATTATGGTTAATTTGAATCTGGTAAATTTTTGCGTTAACTGTTTGGATCTTTAACATACTAGGAAAGCAGCGTTTGCTCTGAAAACAAGTGACGCTAGAGTTTTTCAGTATGACCGTCTCCTTTCCTGGGTTGTTGGCCTCTGTAAGACTCTACTTGGAAGAATAGTCTGTGATTCCGTGCCAATTGCCATGCATTATATACCACTAAGTAGATCAAGGTGTTCTAAGTTATGCCCTGAAGGCATGTATGTTTCTTATGAAAGGGATGCTCGTAAAAACTTCACAGAGGGCTCATTTGATTGGAAATTGAAAGTTCTAGTTCACTTTTTAAGAGTGAAGAAATTGAAGAACTTGCCCCCCAACGCCCTTTTTTTTCCCCAAACCCATCCGCTACAAATTTGGAGATAGCCATTTTTAAAAAGAAATTCAAAAATTAGATAACAAAAACTCCTGTGTCGACACAAACCCCCAGGGCCCGGGGGGGTAGGCGTTGTAAGCGCTTTTCGGGAGGCGTATATGGTTCTTATGAAAGGGATGCTTGTATAAACTTCAGAGAGGACTCATTTGATTGGAAATTGAAAGTTCTAGTTTACTTTTAAGTGTCAAAACACATCCAAGGGCAACTAGTCCGCTCACACACCTTTTTTTCCCGAAACCCTTTTGACAAAAACTTTAAGACAGCCATTTCATTAAAATTCTTCAAAAGTCAGATAAAAAAAAACTCCTGTGTCGACGCAACCCCCCAGGACCCGGAGGCAGGCGTTGTAAGTTATGCTCTGGGGACATATATGGTTCTTATGGAAGGGATGCTCGTATAAACTTCGGAGAGGGCTCATTAAATTGTAAAATGAACTTTTTCGTTCACTTTTTCAGAGTCAAAAGAGATCGGAGGGCAACTAGCCCCTCCCCCTCCCCCTTCACGCCCTATTTTCCTCAAACCCCTTGATAAGAACTTTGAGAGAGCCATTTTTTAAAATGGTTTCAAAGATCATATAACGAAAACTCCGGGGTCTACAAAATCCTTCAGGGTCCGGGTAGGTGTTGTAAATTATGCCCAGCTGGCATATTTTGCTGTTATGGAAGGGATGCTTGTATAAACTTGAGAGAGAGCTCATTTTGATTGGAAATTGAAAGTTCTAGTTCCAGTTTTTAAGAGTCAAAAGAGATCAGAGGTCAACTATACCCCACGTCTTTTTTCCCCCAAATGTGTCCGATAAAAATTGTGTTATAACTATTTTGTTAAAAACAGTTCAAATGTCAGATAACAATTGCTCCGGTGTTCACGCAAACCCCCAGGGCTTGGGAGCAGGCGCTGCAATTTATGCCCTGGTGGCATATATGGTTCTTGTGGAAGGGATCCTCGTATAAACTTCAGAGAAGGCTCATTTGAATGGAAATTGAAAGTTCTAGGTCAATTTTTAAGAGTCAATAGAGATCGGAGGGCAACTAGCCTTACCCCCCATGTCCTTTTTTTCCGCAAGCCCATCCGATACAAATTTTGAGATAGCCATTTTTTAAGATAATTCAAAGGTCAGATAACAGAAATTCCGGTGTCGATACAAGCCCCCAGGGCCTGGAGGGCAGACGTTGTAATTTATGTCCTGGGGCCATATATGGTTCTTATGAAAGGGATGCTCGTATAAACTTCAGAGGGCTCATTTGATTTGAAATTAAAAATTCTAGTTTTCTTTCTCAGAGTAAAAAGGGATCGGAGGGCAACTAGCCTCTCCCACCTCCAAGCCTTTTTCTTCCCCAAACCCATCCGATAAAAATTTTGAGGTGGCCATTTTGTTAAAAATAGTTTCAAACATCAGATATTAAAACTAAAGGGTCGAGACAACCCCCCAGGGTCTGGGGACAGGCGTTGTAACCTATGCCGTGGGTTCATATATATTCTTATAGAAGGGATGCTCGTATAAATTTCGGAGATGGCTCATTCTATTGGAAAATAAAAGTTCTCGTTCACTTTTAAGGGTCAAAAGAGATCGGAGGGTAACAAGCCCCCCTCCCCTCCACGCCCTATTTTCCTCAAACCCCTTGATAAGACCTTTGAGAGAGCCATTATTTCAAATTGTTCAAAGATCATATAACAAAACTCCGGGGTCCACACAATCTTTCAGGGTTTGGGCTAGGCGTTGTAAGTTATGCCCGTGGGCGTAAATAGCTGTTATGGAAGGGATACTCATGTAAACAGCAGAGAGGGTTCATTTGATTGGAAATTGAAAGTTCTAGTTCAGTTTTTTAGAGTCAAAAGAGATCAGAGGGCAGCTATATCCACAACGCCTCTTTTCCCCCAAATGCATCCGATGAAAATTTTGATATAGCCATTTTGCTAAAAATAGTTTCAAGTATCAGATATTAAAAATCTGGGGCTGAAGCAACCCCCAGGTCCCGGGGACAGGCGTTGTAAGTTATGCCCTGGGCGCATATACGGTTCTTATAGAAGGGATGCTCGTATAAACTTCAGAGAGCGCTAATTTGATTGAAAATGGAAAGTTCTAGTTCACTTTTAAAGCGTCAAAAGAGATCGAAGGGCAATTAGTCCCCCCCAACGCCCTTTTCCTCCCAAACCATCCGATAGAAATTTTGAGATAGCCATTTTGTTAAAAATAGTTCAGACATCACATAATAAAAACTCCGAGGTAGACACAAACCCATTCTTTCATTTGATATAGTTACTTTGATACTAGTTTGACACTTAGATGAACGTTTGATTTTGAAAAAAAAAGTTTGATCTTGGAAATAAGGTATTTTTAAAAACTTGAAAGTTTTTGCAGTCAAAAACGAACGAACATTAATGAAAAAACAATTTCCGAAAAAGAAGTTTTTTAAAGAAAAGTAAAGGCCATTTTTTAAACTCAATATCAGCAGATACAAATACCTGTTAAAATTCAAACTCAGAACGATCATAAAATTACAATTAAAGAATAAATGAAAATCAAAACGAACAGAAATTAAATGAACAATCATAGCAAAAAACATACAACAAACAATAATATAAATGAATAATTAAATCTTGAAGTGAGTAATGCTTAAATTGAGTATGTAAATCAAGCTTAAAACGAAACAAAATATTTTGCTATTGAAGTATAAATGAAACCCAAAACGAACAGAAATAAATAAAGAATCAATGCAAACACACATGCAATAGATACTAATGTAAATGAATAAATAAATCTTAAAACGAGTGAAACTTAAGTTAAATATGCAAATCAAGTCTAAAACCTACTGTGTAATGGAGCTTTACTGAAAACTATAAGTGTCTTGAACAGTCTTGGAAAGTAAAAAAGAAAATCAAATTGAAGATTTGATATATAATGACATTAATTGTTTAAAGATCCATCAGTTCAAGATTTTATTTCACTATAATTTTATTTTATTTTCAATGCTGTAAGAACTGAAAAGAAAATATTTGTAATTTAATTCGTTTTCAGTGAGAGATTTTTAAATTGAATATGCAAATCAAGATTAAACGAAAAAAAATATTTTGCTATTGAAGTTTAAATGAAACCCAAAACGAACAGAAATTAGATAAAGAACCAATGCAAACAAACATGCAATAGATACTAATGTAAATTAATAAATAAATCTTAAAACGAGTGAAACTTAAATTGAGTATGCAAATCAAGCTTGAAACGAACAAAAATCACTACAAACAACAGTTTGGGTATCGCCTTCTCCTCTCACTGTAAAAGTCTAAATCCTACTGCGTCATTGGCGCTTCACTGAAAACGAATTAAATTACAAATATTTTCTTTTCCAGTTCTTACAGCATTGAAAATAAAATAAAATTATAGTGAAATAAAATCTTGAACTGATGGATCTTTAAACAAATAATGTCATTATATACCAAATCTTCAATTTGATTTTCTTTTTACATTACAAGACTGTTCAAGACACTTATAGTTTTCAGTAAAGCTCCATTACACAGTAGGTTTTAGACTTTTACAGTGAGAGATGGAGGCGATACCCAAACTCTTGTTTTTGTTCGTTTCAAGCTTGATTTGCATATTTAATTTAAGTTTCACTCGTTTTTAAGATTTATTTATTAATTTACATTAGTATCTATTGCATGTTTGTTTGCATTGGTTCTTTATCTAATTTCTGTTCGTTTTGGGTTTCATTTAAACTTCAATAGCAGAATTTTTTTTTCGTTTAATCTTGATTTGCATATTCAATTTAAAAATTTTTCTCGCTTTAAGATTTTTTTATTCATTTTTATTATTATTCGTTTTGGGAACTAGAAATTTCCATTTTCAATCAAATTAGCGCTCTCTGAAGTTTTATACGAGCATCCCTTCTTTAAGAACCGTATATGCGCCCAGGGCATAACTTACAACGCCTGTCCCCGGCCCTGGGGGTTGCGTCAGCCCCGGATTTTTAATATCTGATACTTGAAACTATTTTTAGAGAAATGGCTATATCAAAATTCTCATCGGATGCATTTTGGGGGGAAAGAGGCGTTGTGGATATAGCTGCCCTCTGATCTCTTTTGACTCTAAAAAACTGAACTAGAACTTTCAATTTCCAATCAAATGGACCTCTCTGCAGTTTACATGAGTATCCCTTCCATAACAGCTATTTACGCCCACGGGCATAACTTAAAACGCCTAGCCCGAACCCTGAAAGATTGTGTCGACCCCGGAGTTTTGTTATATGATCTTTGAACAATTTTGAAATAATGGCTATCTCGAAGTTCTTATCGGATGGGTTTGAGGAAAAAAGGGGGTGGAGGGGGGGGGAGGGCTAGGTAGGTGCCCTCCGATCTCTTTTGACTCTTGAAAAGTGAACTAGAACCTTCAATTTACAATCAAATGAGCCCTCTTTTAAGTTTATACGAGCATCCCTTCCTTAAGAACCATATATGCCCCCAGGGCATAACTTACAACGCCTGTCCCGGCCCTGGAGGGTTGTGTCGACACCGGAGTTTTCGTTATAATGATTTTTGAACTATTTTTGACAAAATGGCTATCTCAAAATTTATGTCGGATACATTTGACAAAAAAGGGCGTGGGGGCTGGTTACACTCCGATGTCTTTTGACTCTAAAAAGTGAACTAGAGCTTTCAATTTCCAATCAAATGAGCCCTTTCTGAAGTTTATACGAGCATTCCTTCCATAAGAACCATATATGCCCCAAGGGCATAACTTACAACGCCTGCCCTCGGGCCCTTGAGGGTTGCGTCGACACCGGAGGTTTTGTAACGTGATCACTGAACTATTTTTAACAAAATGGCTGTCTCAAAATTTTTATCGGATGCATTTGGGAAAAAAGGGCGTGGGGGTCTAGTTACGCTCCGATCACTTTTGACTCTTAAAAAGGGCACTAGAACTCTCGATTTCCAACCGAATGAGCCCCCTTTGAAGTTTATACGACGACCCCTTCCGTATGAAGTGCCTCTAGAAAAAAATAAAAAACATTCCGGCCTTATGGCTTTTACTATAGGCAACGCTATAGCGTTGCCTCTGATAATGCTGGCTGAAGCCCAAGAAACGGAGATCAGCCCCGCCGGTAGGGACTGTAAAGTCCAATGCCGTATTCTTTACCTTTTACCTTATCTTCATAGAAATGTACCTTCCCTCATAAAAACATCCTCCCACATAAACCCCTCCTCCGACCCCCCCACCCCCCAGAAAAATCCCTCCCGAAAACGTCTTAATGCTTCCCATTAACCAATACTTTATGTGAACAATGGGAAAAGTTTCATAGCTTGCAGCCCTTCCCCCGGGAATTATGGGGGATTAAGTCGTTCTCAAATACATATTTATTAGGTTTTTGACTATGCTGAACAAAGTGACTATCTCAAAATTTTGATCGGGTGACTTAGGGGAAAAATGAGCGTGGGAGGAGGCCTAGTTGCTCTCCAAATTTTTGGGTCACTTAAAAAGAGCACTAGAACTTTTCATTTCCGTTCGAATGAGCCCTTTCGCGATATTCTAGAACGATCACCCCCCCCCCCCCCAAAAAAAAACAAACAAACAAAGTAATAAACACGCATCCGTGATCTGTCTTCAGGCAAAAAAAAAATACAAAATTCCACATTTTTGCAGATAGGAGCTTGAAACCTCTACAGTAGGGTTTAATGATACGCTAAATTCGGTTTGTAGAGTTTTGTTACTAGTGAGCCGGTCGCTCCTTACTTACAGTTCGTTACCACGAACTGTTTGATTATTACTCGAAATTTCGAAAATATAGAGTAACTCCAGTACATACGCTCGATAGCTCTTTCAGAAAAAAAAACTTGACTGAAACTTTCTAAAAACTCTTAGCGCGGTTTGATGGTCCACACTGTTGTGGTAAGATGATCTATCGAAGTGCTCTTTACGTTTCAAGCTATGAGGTAGCCACTATCTTGGTTTGTTTTTATCTTTTCGTTACCATAGAAAATTTTCCCAGTTTCGAGCGTAATCAACTAAACATAACAGCCAGCAAGCGTCAGAAGTAAGTTGCACATTTTTAAATTACTGTTCCAGATGTCACAAGTTATTCTTTTGTTGCAGTCGTTTGTACCTGGGCCACATTACAGTCAAATTAGTGAATAGAACCATTATTGCGGACAACCACCGTGCTCATTCACTCTTTATCGAGTTGAACATTATTGAACTTCAACGCATAATACTTTTGATTGACCAATCAAATTCAAGATACGAGGCAATTCTTCTTTTGAAACTAAAAAAATGAAAACTTAAACAATGTATTTTTCTCTTTCTGTAGCTGGAATCTGACTTAAGCTATGAAAATGTAGGATTATCAGAGAATAGTTGGGAACAAATTAGTCTTGGTACAAGGTCCTAAACCAATTCCTTACAAATTTAGTTTTCCAGTTCTGTAATACAGATGTGATGTTAAATTCAAGAAAAAATATTTAAAATTTGGCCTATTTATTTACAAATGTGAATATGGGGTAGCTCCGGCTATTATTCAGAAAACTAGTAATATTTGTCTGAAAGTGATGGCAACGCTTGGTCTCGGGAAATGCGCAAATGCAAACTTCTTGCACAGAGAGCTATCACTATCACGGAAAGAAGAAATGTCCTCTTAATTAGATATTTTTTTCAAAAATTAGGCGTGTTGGTTACACACATTGCACAACTGGCTATGAAATAAATTGATGCTTAGAGGATTAGCTCAGGAACTTGCAAATATTCAAATGTCATTCCTAGTTCCTGCTGGTTCCATTGCGCCGAAATTTCTTAAACCTCCCTCCCCTAAGGAAAAGGTACTTCCCCCTATTATTTCTTATATTGAAAAAAAAGAATTTACGACCAAACAGTATGTCCAGAAAATATTTACTGTATTTTAAAAATTGTATGAGAAGAAAATTTCTCCGTTTTTTGCTGATGGTTAAAAATGGACGCTGATGAGTACGTGGAGACAATTTTGCCTCATTTAATATTAAAAATTGGCATGAATATCTTAAAAAATATGTGTTATGTCAAGTTGAGACAAATTCCATCAATATGACCCAGGAATTTATGGTTCAAATTCAAATTCAAATTCATTTAATTAAAAAACAAGACATAGCTCTCGTGGGCAAAGCCCAAATATGATGTCTCTTAGTCATAATTAACAAAATAAAGTTGTCTAATAAAACTTCGTCAGAATAAAAACACTTGAGATTGAGAAAAAAATTATCCGGTAAAAACTTCGTCAGGATAAAAATAAACTAAACAATAAAAACACTAAAGATCATTATAATATTTGACAAAGCTTGGCACAAAGCTTTTTACTATAACGCATGGTGTTACAGTGGACTGGGGTTAGTTTCGGAACTTTCTCAGCCACCTCCCTGGGGGGACGAGATCTTATAGGGACAAAAGGTGGGGAAGGAATGATCGGTAGATGGGATGTTGAAGGAGGGTGGAGCCAAATCTTTGGCATAATTTTTCCTCGGCGGGAAGAAAGGGATTCAAGTTTAAATTCCTTGAGGTAAAAGGAGTAAGGTAGAGGGGATCCACCATAAATGATTTTGCAGTGATCTCTTCTGAACTCGTTCTATTTTATCAATTTCATCCTGGGTAAGGGCAAAGTGCCAAACCGGACAAGCATATTCAACTAAGGGGCGGATGAAAGTGTGAAATATTAGTTTCAGCTTATCCTTAGGAACTCGAAATTTTTTCAGTGTTTTTAGCATTTGGATTGCGCCGTTAGCTTTTTTTACAATTGTCTTTGTATTCTCCCGCCATGAGAGATCAGAAGAAATCACCACACCAAGTAAAGTTATTTTATGGCTTATTAGCTCGGAAGCGATAGGAGGTTCGAAAGACGGTTGAGTATTCTGAAGAAAAGAAAATGTCGTGACCGAGCATTTGTCTTTATTCACGACCATGTTAAGTTCAGCCGCCTCTGAGGTAACTTGGTCAATGATACCAGCAGCATTGCTCTTCGAATCCTTAGATACGATTTCCGTTAAGGACAAGTCGTCAACGTACTTCCATCTGTCCCCCAGCTTAGCAGCGATTTCATTTATCATGAGGAGGAAGCCCAGCGGCCCGATCACCGTTCCTTGTGGGATTCCACAAAAAACTGGCAGAAAAGTGGAAAATTGGTCTTTATACTTCACAGTTTGCTCTCTATTTGTTAAGAAGCTCTTGATGATTTTAATAATAAAGCTGGGTATATTTTTTTCCGCCATTTTTTCTAAAAGGATTTTGTGATCAACAAGGTCAAATGCTTTTTTGAAATCAATTGCAATTAAATTTATCCATTTTCCAGGTTCATCCAGGTGTTTTAAAATAAAATCAATTAAATTAACGAGGTAATGAACTGTCGAACACTTAGGGATGTTACCAAATTGCTTTCGATCAGTTACTTTCAAAAGATATTTTTTCAGCCATGCGGCAACAAAGCTTTCGTATATTCTGCTAAAAACTGACGTAACTGTGATCGGCCGGACACCAGAGAAATCATTAGCTGCTCCTTTCTTTGGAATTGGAGTAATAAACCCTTTCTTCCATTTCTTTGGAAAATATCCTGTTTTTGTTATATTATTGAAAATTATCTGAAGGGGAAATGATAATTCTTTAGCAAATGCTTTAATAAGAGCAACTGGAATGTCAAAAGGGGCAACGGAAGTTCTTTTTAACGAAGAGAGTTTACGGATTATAATTGCCGATGAAATATCAGCAATTAAATTATCATCTGAAGAAGTAGTTAACTTTACTGGAGGATCCTCGGGTGGAAGAGGGGGGTAAGACTGCACAATTGAAGCAAAATGGGCATTTAAATCATTCGCGGTTTTCTCTAGAGGCTCATCCTTCATGAAGTCAACTGGTTGAGGACTTTTGCCAGTCAGACTTTTTACTTTACTGAAAAACTGCGACGGTTTGGACTCCAAAAGATGGTCAACTTCATTTTCATAGTAATTTGCTTGTGCCTTTTTGATTTTCCATTTTATTTGGTTTGCCAACTGTTTTGCTTGGTTCACTTGACCTTTTCGTATTAGGCGCAATTTATGTTTTATCAGTTGCTTTATTTTTGAATTTACGTATGGTTTATCACTAGAACAGAATTTAGTCTTACGTTCGGGAAAGCACTCGAGAAATTTTGAATTTAACTTATTATGGAATTCTTCTACTTGGGAATCCAAGTCTTTAGCTGAAGAGACCGCGACCCAATTTTCTCCCGTTATCCAGTCACCGAATTGCAGCAGACCATGGTCAGTGATCGGCCTTGAAGTAACTTCGGTTACTGAATATTTAATTTTTACTTTTTCCAAGGGGTTCCACTGTACATATAATGATAACTTCCACCAAGTGGTGCAGTTTACTGGGATTCTGGTAATATTCCGAAAGATTTGACAGGATTACATCCAGAGATGTGTTCCCCTTAGTTGTTGGGAAATCGACTAGAGTTTTAAGGTTAAGTGACCTGGCCAGCGATTTGCTATCGAGTTCGTTAGCATCTCCTAGCATTACTACTCCAAAATATGGGTGAGTTCTCTGGACATAATCTGTCGATTCCTGCAGCTTCTCCCAAAAAGCTTTTCTTGCTGCAGCTGGCTGACCAGGTGAATAATAGAAAACGCACGTTGCTATGGCAGAGAGCGGCCTAGGGAGTCGCTTAGGTTGGGCTTTGACCCAAATAATTTCATCATTATCTTCAAGAAAGGTATATTTAAAAGCTGAGGTTTAAAATATTCGTGCACGAGTGTCATTATTCCTCCTCCTTTTTCCCAAGAGGATGGTCATCAGGCCGAAGTTTAATAAAAGAAGAAAAGTTAGGAACCCTCAATAAATTAAGATCTTGCCGGTGGACCTCGGAAACACAGATAACGGAAGAGCCAAGCATTTGAGCTGTAGTCTGAAGTTCAGTAAATTTCTCTAGATTTAAACTTTCGGCGTTGCTGTAAAGGAAGAAGGAAATACGTAACGTTTGTCGTGAAACTCCCGGGAAAAAGGTTTATTTTGGAATTTCTTGCCCCCTATCGCGACTGGGGCAGCAACAGGATTACTTAAACTGAAGTCACCAACAATTTTTTCCTTCTGCAGGAAAGGGGTAAAGGGGAGGGGGGATAGAATAAGGACGGGGCTGGTTGTTGATTGGCTGTTGATGAAAATGGATAGGTGGAGGAGGAGGAGGGAGGGGGTCTAAGAGGCTTCTGAGATGTGTCATAGGAGGGGTGGTGTACTGAAAAGGGATGCTGGATTCCCCAGGAAGGTGGACCTTCTTTTTCTAGACCCCAAGAGGTTTTGTTTTGGATTTTCTGCTGTTTGCGTCGTCGAAAGTGGGCGTTTTTTGATGAGCTTGGGTCATAACTTTCCTCCTAGTTTTAATTTAAAAAATATTATAATTTAGCCAAATTTAATGTTAGCCTTTAATTTCTAGATTTGGCATTGCCACGTAAGCTCGATACATACTTTTCACTATTTACTTGATTACAGGTGTGGTGCTGCGACTTTTCGAGGACCTACACGCACACTTGCTTATGTATCTATATATCTATATGTAGTAGGTGACCCCTCCCTTAAAAGATATATCTTGATGAAGATTAACTTGACAAATATTAAAGCAATTTTATCCCCATTTCCCACCAAACTTTACTCCAAAATATACCATTGAATCCGTGCAGGGTAAAATTGCTTATACCTCAAGAATTTCTCCTTTCAAATCCCCTGTACCACAGGCCTCACAATTTCATCTCAATATTGAAGATCCTGAAATATAAAGAATGAAAGCATTTACCACTGTCTATTTTAAGGTAAAGTGCTATCATAAACACAGTTTTCTCTTCAAATAATTTATTAAAGCGACTCAAACATAAAAAACTACCACCTTCAGGTTAACCACCTCCAAAAGAAAACCACCATCACCAAGAGTGATGAGCCCGAAAAATACATCAGGCTTGTACACTGCCTTGAATTCAAAGAGCAACTACAAGACATATAAATTGCTACAAGCTATAATAAATTCACACCATATACTAACCTCCTTACTGAGGGGATAGAACTGAAACAAAATTGTGAGAGGAGGAAAGATGTAAAACGATGTAAAAGAGTAAAGTGATCGTACTCTGGTTAGTTTAATTTATACGGTAGAAATTAAGAAAAAAACAAGAAATATATCATTGGGTTTTACATCTTTCTTCTTCTCACAATTTTGTTTCAGTTCGAATGGTATTATTCCAATGTGGATAAAAATGGACAATACTTTGTAGTTGGTACTAAATTTTGCAACAATACTTTATATTGCGTTCTTATTAAAAAATTTTGACAATCCAAAAAAAAAGTTCAGCTGAAGTGAAAATGTCAAACTCAGGAAATGTAGTCTTCTGTTAGAAGTTCTGGACTTTTTAGCAGAGATTATTTGGCCTTCTCTGTTTTTCTTAGTATAGGGTGTGGAATTTATTACAGCTTGTAGCAATTTATATGTCTTGTAGTTGTTACCTCAAAATATTTTGACCTCTACAAAAAAGAAATAATGCCTCTGGAGCTATTCTGCCATTCCAATTAAGCAACATATTGCATATATTCCCTTTTATACTTACATGTACATATTCTGCTAATTATAACCTTAATAAAACACACATGACAACATAAAGATGTGTCATTGTTATCTTGGCACAGCCTCATTTATATGAAAACTGTCATTATATTGGTGCCTGAGCCCTGGGCATTTAATAGCCTTAACTATGTACAAAAAACTGCTGCTCTTGTCGTTTTTGGGGCTTAAGAGGTTTTATTTTAATTTTTGAATCGACTTGTTTATTAGAAATAAGCAGAAAAAATAACAAACCCACAAAATAAGCAAGATTTGGAGTATGCCTTAAGGCAATATTAAGGATTGAGCTTGAGGTAATTTTTTTTTTTCGTTCATCTTCTGCTGGACAAGCAAATTTAAAACCAGTGTGTGCCTGCCTTACCAAATACCCTAATATGTAATTACCTGAAAATATTTTTAATTAAACTACTTCAACAGGCATATATAACGACCCTGTAGTAATTCAGCCAATACAATAAAGCAATTCCCTTTAGATATCCCCTCTTCAGTTTGAAAACGAAATACTTGCCTATATGAAGCTTAATTAAAAGGAGAAATAAAAATGGCTGAATCTAAAATCTAACTTAGTATCATAATCAGCGCAATAGAGCTTCCTAAGTAAAGACTGATGCGGATACAATATATTGTTTGTTTCACCAAGGCACTTCGTAGAGAAGTTGTCATAGAAACTTCGGAAGGAGCTCATTCGATTGTAAATTGAAAGTTCTAGTTCCCTTTTTAAGAGTCAAAAAGGATTGGAGGGCAACTACCCTTCCCTCTCAGGCCCGTCATTATCCAAACACATCATGTAAAACTTTTGTGATATCCATTTTGTTCAGCACAGTTGAAAGGTCCAGTAATTATGTCTTTGGAGATGTCAACCCCCTACAGTGCAAGAGCTACAAGTTAAGCTAGTTGCTCATTGTTAGCATGAAAGGTTTTTCTTGACGGGGTGGTCACATAAACTTCGAGATGGGGGGGGGTGCTCAACCGACTGGTTTTTGGAAGTTCTAGTGCCTTTTTTTAAGAGTCAGAAGTGATTGAATGGCAACTAGCAACACCACCACGCCATTTTTTCCCAAAATGCATCCGATCGAAATTTAGAGACAGCCATTTTGTACAAAATAGTCCGAAGATCATGTAATAATGCCTCCAGGGTTAACAAAATCCCCCAGAGCCTATTCAATGGTTTTAAGCTATGTCCCAGGGGCATATAAGGTTTTAAGGGTGAAGATGGTCGCATAAATTTAGGAGGATGTTCATTTGATTGGAAACTGAAAGTATTGGTTTCCTTTTTAAGAGTAAGAAGTGATCGGAGGGAAACTATTCCCCCCACGTCCTCTTTTCACCAATTGTATCCGATCGAAATTTTGAGATATTTCTTTTAATCAAAATAGTCCAAAAAATACACAACAATGCATTTAGGCTTGATACAACCCCCCAGAGCCCGGGGCCAAGATTTGTATGTAATGCCCCGGATGATATGAAGTTTTTATGAAAAATGTGGTCGTACAAATATCGAAGGGGGCTCAATCGATTTGAAATTGGAAATTCTAGTGGCCTTTTTAAGAGTTAAGAGTGATCAAGGGGAACCAGCCTGTCCTCCACGCCCTCTTTTCCCAAATTATATCTGATCGAAAATTTTGAGATAGGCATTTTATTCAAAAATGTCAAAAGGTAAAAAAACTATGCCTCCTGGGCTGACAAAACACACCAGAGCCCCCAGGGCAAAGGCTGTAAGTTATGCAAATTGCCCATTGTTAACATATAAGGTATTTATGGAAGGAGTGGTAGCATAAGCTTTGGAGGAGGCTCAGTCGATTTTAAATCAAGAGTTCTAGTTCCCTTTTTAAGAGTCAAAAGTATCCAGAGGGCAACCAGCCCCCTGTTCATCAATAGATAGTCATAATTTATTGCGCCCCTAGGTCCGGGCCTAGTGGACATATTAGTAAATCCAGGCTTGCCGACACAATAACAGTAAAACATTACTCTGTGTTCCAATAATAAACCCTATACGTAAACAATAGAGAACACAAATAATCTGCAACCACCAGGGGTCCTTTTTATCCCCAGAAACATAGTTGTTGGACCTTCAATCTATTTTGAATAAAATAGCTATTTCAAAATTTTGATCAGTGCTGAGGCGAGGATAGAGCATCTAAAAGGGCAAGAGGGAGGGGGGGGGGGGTTGTGTGAATGTCCTCTAGCCACTTTTGTCTTTTACAAAGGTAACAAGAACTTCCAATATTCCTTCAAATGAGCTCCTTCTAAAGTTTCTATGACAACTCCCATACAAAGTGTCATTATGAAAAAACAAAACATAGAGCTCACTTCGCTCTCTACTTAGGCAACGCTTGTGCTCTCTATGGTATTAAAATTAAAGTATTTATTCTAAAAGTTAATTAATCGATGTTGAAACGATCCATATATTTGGACGAGAATTTTCTTACATGTGCCACACTCAAAGAGTTCTTTGCCTAATTAAGTTCTTTGGTATCAAGACAATGTTTATTTTTCGGGAATCTTTTCTTGCAAATATCACATGGATAAAGTTCCTCCCCAGTATGGAATCGTTGATTTTCAGATAAATCAAAATGAGTTGGGAACCGTTTCTTACAAATGCCACATTCAAAAGGTTTTCTCCCGGCATGACTTTCTTTTGTGTATAGACAACTGACTAGTTGTACGGAAACTAATCTTGCATATATCGCACATGTAAGGTTTCTCCCCAGTATGAATTCTTTGGTGGATAGTAAGATAATCTTTTCTACTGAATCGGTGCTTACAAACATCGCATTCATAAGGCTTTCCCCAGAATGACTACTTTGGTGTACAGACAACGCAGACATTTGGCGGAAACTTTTCTTGCACACACATCACACACGTAAGGTTTTTCTCCACTATGAATTCTTTGATGAACTTCTAAACCGGCCTTCCGGGTAAAAGTTTTATTACATGCATCACACTGATAAGATATTTCCTTGGTATGAACCAGCTTTTTCCTCGTATGAGCCAACTTTTTCTTAGTATGAACCCTCATATGTATTGACAAACGACCATTTGGGTAATATTTACTACACACTGGGCACTCATATAACTGCTTTTTGCAAGGCAATATTTTGGTTGTAAAACTTTCAACGTCTCTTGGCTCTGGTCCCGGTCCTCCTGGTTTGAGACATTGAACTCATCGAAAAAGGTGGTGTTAACTGCTGTCTCATATTTGTAGTCTGCCTCTGTACATTGTTTTTACGCGTATATTTGAAAAACTTTGCATCGACGGAATATTATTTGTTTGTTTGAATGGCCAATCAGGTGTGATGATGCATTAGTGATACCTAGAATAGATATTCAGAACATTGTATATATTACAATATAAATTGTTGGTTTTGGCTATTTTATATTTGAAATATGCTTGTATTTTATATATTTTTTCTCTTTGAATTGCAAAATTTACTAAGGAATCTATTCAAATATGTCTTCTTCTCGGCCAAACTGAGAGCACTCACGAACAACATGAGGACTAAACACAGGGTTGCCGCACCTAGTGATTTATCACTATTTCTAGCGAGTTTTTTTATGTTACCTAGTTAGTTTCTTCTAGCTAGCGATTCATAGTGATTTTTTTTTCGAAAACTAGTGATTACTTCCCAAATCTAGTGATTTTTCATGGTACGGCGCGTAGATTTATGATTCAATCGAATAAATCACACAACAAGCTAATTATAAAAAAAGGCGCAAAATAGATTCACTACAGTTCCTAATATGTTCCAAATTAGCATTTATGCAAATACACCGCCTTTGAAAATTTCGATTTTCCAACTTATGTCCATATCAGACATACACCCCAGAGCGTTATCATCAAAATAATAGGTAAGCCTAGTTAATCACAAATTGCAAAAATGTTCTATACTTCCTATTTTACAACATTTGCTGAGGCCGAATTTTGTCTTCATATTTATGTTTTTTCTCTGTAATCTATCAGTTTTAAATTAAACTTTCTCTTACTAAAGCCTTTAAAAGTGGAGTAAATGGTGGATATGAATCCACCCTCTAAATCTGCAAATAGAACAGAAATAGAGTCATTGAAAAATAAGAAGGTAGGTATACATTACATACAATTTTCTAAATGAAAAAACAAAATCATTGAAAAAGAAAATATGTTTTTTATAATAGGATTTATATATATATAGAATTATAAATAGGGGGAATAAATGGACACCCATGGTGTTCCCTTTTAAAACAATAGGTCTTTCACGTTTACTGTTTTTGTGTTTGTTATATATACTGTATGATTGTCTGGTTTATTATTATTATGCTTGTGTGCTTGTTCCATAATTTTTATTTTTGTTCTGTTGGTGCTTGTCATGTGCTCGTTACATTGACTTGTGCTGTCATTTTCTGGTTTATTACAATGCTTGTGCGATTGTTCTATAAGCTTTTATTTCGTTTTATTTTTCATTATCCGTCTTTTTCTTTTGCTTTTTTTTCTTTTTTTCTTCTTTTTTTTATATACTTCGTTCATCGTTGTATTTCAACGGGTTATAAATAAATTCAATTCAATATAACTAGTTTGATGATTGAAGCCGGTTGGGAGTAAGGGGGGGGGGGTTATACTCAGGAAATTGTCTTATGATTTTAATCTTTACTTCGAATATCTAATAGAAACTACAATAATTCTCCAAACTCTCTTATTTGTAATTGAAACACCTAAGAAGCGCAGATAACGTCCTTTTCTTTAAGTTTTTTTGGATTTACGTGCTCGTATATCAAAGAGTTTGCGGTAACGAACTGTAAGAACGGAGCTACAAGGCTCAATAGTACCGAAACTCTAGAAACGGAATTTTGATGTCAATTGGTATATCATCAAAATATTATGTAGATTACACAGATATAAGGTTCATTAAGCTGAGTTATACCCATAAAGAGCTAAGAAACTGTGAAAATATGCCGTGATTTTTAAAAGAGGGGAGGAAACACCCACCAAAAGTCGAAGAATTTTAATTAAAATCAAACCAATGGATTCGGCATATCAGAGAACCTTACTGTAGAGGTTTCAAGCCCTTATCTGCACAAGTGTTGAATTTTGTATTATTTGCAAAAAAAAAAAAAAAAAAAAAAAAAAAAAAAAAAAAAAAAAAAAAAAAAAAAAAAAAATCACGGATGCGTGTTAATTTGCCGTTTTTTTCCCAGAGGTGATCGTATCGAAGCAACAGTCCTAGAACACAGGGAGAGGGTTTTCTTGACGGAAATTAAAATTTCTGGTGTCCATTTTATTTGACTAAAAAGATCAGACGGCTACTAGCCCCCCTCCTACGTCCCTTTTTTCCCAAAAATAGTTCGATCAAAAGTCTGAGATAGCCATTTTGTTTAGCATAGTTAAAAGGTTCCAAAACTGTTTCTCTTTACATTTAACATGACCCACAGAGCCCCGAGGATAGGTCTGGGGATGAAAGTATGCTAGGATAATTTGCAGTTTCATAGCCACAAAGACAAATAATGGGTGACAGAATGCATTGGACTTGTAAAACTTGGGCTATATATTTGTACATTAAGGGTGTGGGGGTAAAGTTAAGTTACTTTATCCCCACACCCCCCTAAAGTGCCAATATATAGCCCAAATTATATTATTATATAAACTAAAGTATTATATTTCATCGTATTTTGGCATATTTCATAAGGATTAACATAACTTTACTTCTTGGGTGAGTTCCGCATAATTAACAAGTACCTCTTCTTTTATTAAATAAGCAATAAGACCGATGCTTATCGAAATTTATGATGGCTGGGACACGTTTTTTTCCATGAAAATATAAAAGCCCACTTTCAAAATTGTCGCTGTGCTCCAGTAATTATATTAGCTCAACTAGAGTAAAAAGAAAAGTTTCTATATTTTTTTGAAAAAAACTGAGGTTTCGGATCGAAAAGGAAAAAAAATTAAAACGAAAAAGCAAATATTTTGATTAGATCACCAATAGTCAATTTTCAGTGATTGAGTATAAGCCAAGGGTATCAATTCGGGAAAATAAAGGGGGGGAAGCAAGAGTTTTGTTCTATTCTTTGCGTAGAGACGCAAAAAGGTATTTTTCCAAATTTCAATGTTAATTTTCGCTTGACAAAAAACAAAACATCAATCTAAAGGTATTTCTCCACATCTAGGCGGGTAATTTTACCCCCTTCCTGTAGATGCACCTGTATAGAACATGGTAAAGAAACAAAACAATCATTAATTACAATGATAAAGAGTATTATAATTTTAGTGTTTTCTAGTGAATTCTAGCCAATAATCTAGTGATTTATATGCTGATTTAGTGGTTTTTTTTCTAGAATCTAGTGATTTTTCTTGTTCACCAAGTGGCAACCCTGACTACACATTCAAAGAACACTAGTTGCAATACAATCGGCAAATGCAACAGGACTATTATAACGGATATTTATTGTCTTCTGCTGCTTTTGATAAACATACTCAAAATTTTAAAGAACACATTTAGAACAGCATGACAGGAGTACACTGCCATTTACTGTTCGATTGTTCTTCTTTTTATATTTATTACCAAATTTAGATGATAAAAGCAGACACTTCAATAATATAGAAACAGATTAGCAAAACATATGAAAATCACTGAAAAATCATTGACGGGCATTGCATAGAGAAAACTGTTCCACAACTTTGAGCCAAATCGAATTTGAGCGAACGAATTATCTTTGGAAATATTCTAGGAGAAATGACCAAAAAAATGCCATCTTCTAACAAAGAATTTATGGTTTCTGTCCTTATAATTATTTGATAAAAAATGTAAACTAATGCGAGATAATTACAGCTAAAAATGTAACAAGACATCACTTGAATATAGTTAGTGATTGAGCATGCATATTTACTTCTTATGTATATGAACAAATCCTTTTAAGCAAAAAACAAGTATGATTCAACATACTTTTATTTCAGGTCTAAAACTGATCAATACCATAATACTACGAAATAGAAATACTACGAAATACCATAATACTACGAAATAGATTGATAAAGATCTAAATATTATACAAGCTTTAATAAATTCTAAGTACACATAAAAAGAATGTCTTCCTATGAAGCTTATAAAACAGGATTTTGCTTCCAAAACTCTGTATCATCACAGGAAATCATGATTTTTACTTATGAAAAACAATTCCAGGAAAAGCAAAAACAAATGAACTGAGGAAAAAATAATACCTTTAATACTTTGAAGCCATTTCACAATTTACTTCTACAACACTACCAGGCCCCCTGTGATAATAGACTTATTTCCTTTAACTTATAAAACATAAGGTTCAATCACTATTCATAGAAGTTACTTAGTTTAGTAAATGGAGATATACCTGGATCATTCAAAGCCACAGACGCAATTTCATAAGAGCCAGACTTAGCGCTTTCTGCAGGTTCTGAAAGGAAAAGTCTGGCCTTTGAGGTATCATTTTGATTAGGTTCGTATTTAAAATCAGTTTCTCCAGAAATCTCATCTTCAACTTCTAAAAAAGAAAGAAAAAGTTATATATCTTATCTCTTTAAACGAGCAATAATTGTATATTTATTTATGTATGTGTTTTTTCTCGAAAACGGCTCCATATTTTTTGAGGAAAAATTGGCATCCTGGGGTTTTGGCCTAAAAAAAAGACTATATAGGACATGAGTTTGAGAAAACTCGTTAAGATCCTTAATTTTTGAAAGAAAAAAATCTCGAGAGCGATTTTCATATTTTTGAGCATATTTCAATAGCATACATACATACATAATTGAAACAAAAAATAGTATGGTTGACATCACATCTATAACCATATTTCAAAAGAGCAAATTACATCATTTCCACCCCCCCCCCGGGAGTGAACGATAGGACGCTGTCAGAAGACAGTGACGGCAAAAATCAGAACGAGTCAAAAAAAAAACATTAGAAGGACAACGTCATCTCAATCTTGGACGCCAACAAAATGTGGCGCACGGCCCATTACAAACCAAAATAGAAGCAATAACCTACTCAACTGTTGATTACAAGTCATTTGGACACTTCAACGTTATATAAATTCACTGGGGAGCCTTCCATTTTCCTGGGAAAAGAGTAGCAAAAAAGGTGATTCCTTGGTTAAAAGCATTTTCAATTATTCATTTTTCCCACTAAATGGTAGAAATCAGCCCTTTGTAGAGGGATGATCCTTTTCATCATTTAAAACCTGCACTAGAGCTTAGAGCTTCATATATCAGTTCAAATGGGCATTCTCGTGAAAATCTCCAAAAACTACTTCTATAAATGCAGTCCCAACCTCATTTATTAACACAAAATCCCAAAGTGGAAACGGTTTAATATAAAGTAAAAGCACTATAGAGGCTTAAAACGAATGCGAAGAAAGTCAGGATTTAGCTTGCTTTTATACTAAATCTCTGAGAAGATTGGATGTAGCACATCTTTCAACAGCATAACCATAATACCACAGCTTTAGATTAGCTTGTTTTTTCATCTGATTCATGTAGCAGTTCTGCTTTGGTTTCCCAATTTGGATTAAGACACTCAAGAACTACGAAACTCAAAGAACTCAAGACTTGCAGGTCTTTTTTATAAATCCAATGGCTTGGTACCCTGTCTCAATAAATCAACCTTCCACTTGCTACTTGAACTGTAAATGAGCCTGCTTCACACTTTCTAAGATAATTTACAAAGGGACTATTTTTTTTTTATTATCAAGATTGTAGTTCATTTTGGGGGTATTCTAAAAACAACACGAAGGTTTTAGTAGTCTCCAACTTAGGCATAACAGAGTCAATACAGTATCACTGACTAAGAAAAGCAATGTTTCTTCCCTGGGTCTTCAAGCTTCCCCCCCCCCCCCTAGAATCTATACAAAGTCCCCAAAAAAATCTAACACTGAGTGGTGAAACAATGAGCAAAAGCTACAATTAGTCATACCTCTCTTAAAACTTTGTTAACAAAAGAGTAAAAAGGCTATACTTTGTTTTAAATGGAAAACCCTATGACATTGAAATGTAGAAAGTTTAAAGTGTGGACACTTCCCCTTGACACACTCTGTCGTCTCACCCCTTTTTAACCAATATTTGAGCACAAAATCAAGCATGCTTTGCCATGCTGAAACCAAAACCCAACAGCTTTTCAATCTCCATAGTCAGTACAACAAAATGGGCACATGACCTCTCCATCACCAACTCCTTTATTATAGATATGATTGTGGTGTTTGATACTTTTAGGAAGAGGGCGTGTATAATTACTTGTGGTTATTTACATGTAATATTTATTTCTATTCTAACTTTAGAGTTCAATTTTAACTTGTGCCTCAATGTACCCAAAATGGGCACATAATCTCTCCAACGCCACCTCCTCCATCAAAGATATAGCTGTGGTGTATGAGACTTTTAGGAAGTGGGAGCAATGCAATTATCTGTGGTTATTTGCGGAATAACTATTTCTATTTTAATTTTAAAAATTAATTAAACCTAATTTGTTTAAATTTGATCTTTTTAATTTTAATTTGAGTTAGTTTTAGGTTTAATTTATCATTTATTGTAATTACTGTCTGAAGCACGTTTGACTTATCATCAGACTTTATTTGAGGTTGTTTAGGATTAAATATTGATCCATTTTCCAAAACTTCTTTTTCATCAGACTCCAAAGAATTCCATGACATTTAAATTTTTTGAATTAAAAATGGACTTAAAAAAAAAAAGGAAGAAGAAGACTTAGTTACATTGACGAATTTAAATATTGACTTATTGGAATTGACAATAAATTCCATCAGATCAAAATAAAAGTGACTAGATATACAATAAATAGAGTTAATCGAACAAAACTGGCAAACTTACCAAGCTTAATAGCAACAAACTCAAAAGGGTTGATCTTTTTCTGTCATTTCATCAATTCCAAGAAGTCTTCACGTGTTTTTTCTTGTCAAAATAATACAATTGGTGACTTGCAATCTTCAAACATTGACCAAAAACCTATTACGACGGAATAAGAAGAACTAGTAAATGTTTTATAAAAGAACGGGTTAGGTAGGTACATTTTGGCCAACTTACTTATGACTGTTATTATTTTGTTTGTAGGTTGCTTCTTGTATCTATAAAATTGGAACTTATGATAAAACTACAAACATTAGGGACCAACTTATTCCAGTGCCCAGATGAATTTTGTCGAAAATTCGTGTCTGATGTAGTGGAATGACTGACTAAAAATGTTCCTTCAGCCGAATTCAAATGTAGATATTGGGTTCTATCACGAAATTCGTTTCTTTCGTGAATATCTTGTAGTAACTTTGTCGAAATTTTAGACAGACAGCAACTTCACTGAACATGTAAAACAGATGAGAAACAATTGGTGTCGAAATTTAAGGGTTGTCTGACAAAAACATAGTTGTCGAATTTATGGGAACTTTCTCAACAACAAGAGATTTTGACGATTATTATTTGTAATTATATTTCACATGAAAAAAAAACATTAGAGAAACATTTAATCACTGAATAAATTTGAAGTAGACCCCTCTCTTAGTAAATTTTATACATGTTTTCTTTCAAATAGATCCCAAGCTGTAAAATACAAAATATTCTCTCTGAACCCCTACCTAATCAGCGTGGAATTCCTATCCCAATTAATCCCACCCAAAATGTTAATGAAACATGTTAAACTCCTCAGTATCCCAAACTTCTAATAAATCTTAAGTAGAACATGCATATTTCAAGAATTCTAGACTTTCCAGACAAAGGATAGTCAAAACTAAAATTTTTTTTAAAGTGGATTAAACTGGTAGATTAACTTTGAAAAGGCCAAATGTTGACAACCCTTTAACTGCGAACAACAAAGAAATCTTTGCTGGACCCTACAAAAATTAGTATCCTCTAGATTATACTTTTATTCTATCAACATTTTTCTTTTCAAAAGCCAAAAAGATTCCAAACATCCCAAAAATATGAAACCATCTTAGAAACAGTTAGGGATCAAGCTGAAACTCTTATCCTATTCAGATACTTACTTTTGGAGAGATACAGAACTAGAATTTTGCAACATATAAATAATATCTCCTGACCTCCTCCCCCCTTATAGATAAAGCTGCTTTTATAAGTTTACCAAAGTTTAAAACAACTGTTTAAAGAAAACCCCAAAAAGACAACTTCTTAAGAAAACTAATGAGTCATATTAAAACTAAAGAAAAGTAGAAATAAACTCCTAAGACAATTCAAACTTAATATAACCAGGAATTAATGTCAGAGAATAACTAAAACCTAAAAATGAACAAAAATTAAAATAAATAATCATATGCAACATTCAGGTAACAGGATATAGAAAAATAATTTACTATTAAAACAGCTAAAACTTTAAATGAAATTAAAGTAAGCAGAGAGCTTGGATATCTTTATTGGGAAAAATTTGAAACAAACCAGATAAAGATAAGATGGAGTGGTTGCAGTTGTTTGAGTACAGTTTCACTAGTGCTTTAATGTAATATCTACTCCTGTTAGCAACAATTTTTTAATATCTAATCTAGAGCTTAAATTTAGTGCTGGAAACTGTACACAAGCAAAACAACCACAGGTTACTTGTAAAAAGATTTCTGACCATTTAATGGATTCAACAAAAGGTATAGAAAAAAATTTGATGACTAAGTGGTGATCTAGAAGAAGACTTAACATCAAAAGATAGGAACTCACACTTACCAACGTCCAGAATCGGAAAGCATCTTCCATGTACAACTAATTATAAAAATGTCATCTGCATAAGCTAGGTATGAGATGATAGAAATGTCTAAAAAAAAGTAGTTGGAAGACAAATCAATACATTAGAACCACAGTTTAAAAATAGAGAGAGATAACCCCATCTTGTCTCATGCCTTACCTTATGCAAATTACAAAATTTAAATCTAAATTTAAATTACAGAATTTAATTACAGGAGACCATCACTGGTTTTAAGCCAGAGAAAATAATTCCCATACCAATGCTTTAATAAATATATAATAGAAAAAATTTATACCATTTGAAACCAGAGAATAAAGAGCTTGAGAATACACAACAGATATAAAAATTTCTGAAAAATCAGGGGCACATATATACAAGCCACCACATCTTTTTGAAGCTTGGACTAGAAGAGACAACAGAGCCCTGTGTGCATGCTGAAAACCAGAACCTTTCCGAACCCCAAATTGGTGTGTCTCAAAATTAACATTAGAATTTACAAAAGATATTCTAGCACTTTGCTATGACTACAAGCAACAGATATAGGCAATACGGAGAGCAAGAAAACAGTCCTTGTCCAGTTCTAAAATTCAACTGACCATGCCACACAGGAAGCTATCTGGGGCTATTGAGCAACAAAGTGACATTTGAAAAGGCAACTTCAAATGGAACAACAATGGACTAAAATCAACATGTAAAATGGTTTGTATTTATCCCATCTGAATCAATGGACTTAGATTTCAATTGAAAAATGGCATTACATACTACAACAGCAGAAATAGGCATAACATGGTGCTGAGAAAAACTCAGATGGGATAGCATTTGATAATAACTTTCCAAAAAGATAATGAACATTTTTATTCAGAAGTTAAATATAGTAGTAAAGTGAGAAACTCACAAAGGTTCATTAAGCAAACCAACTGCACTACTGCTACACATCTTATATAAATTGAAGAATTTATAACATTTTTTCCCATCACGTTTAATGCAAGGAATATCCAAAGCCTTATAGCACAACATACGTATATGTTTCTTATAGGCATGCTTAGTATTCTTTTAAATATCACACACTGTGCCTGATTTTATCCAATCACAAATCCGACAAAATTCTGAGCCAAAACTTAGCCTGCTTTTAAACCAATTTTAACTCAGAATCAATATGTCAAATGTTCTGAGGGAATCCAATTCTCATACTTTCTTGAAGTACACAGGGCTTGGAATGATTCCTGCTCATTAGAAAAGGGACTTGACAACTGTTCAAGGGGCTTTTAGGGTTGAAAAAAGGGACCAAAGTGAGAAGAGATTTTGATTGCCATTCATGATTAAAATGTTCCTTTGCCTATGAATCAGAAACAGTGATCAAGTCACCCTAAGAATTCTCACATTTACCAGCCATGGAAGGAACTCATTTTCCATGAGATGGGTCAGTTGTCTTTATTTCTTCATACTTTTTTCAAATTTTCAGTTATGTTCATTTAAAACAAAAAGAAAAGCGTATTCAAGGCTAGAAACAAGTAATCAAGGCTAAAAAAATCTATAAGACTTCAGCTTGCAAGCTAACCCATTCTCTTCTTTGATTTTTTTTAGAGATTGGTGAACTTGCTTATGAGATCTGAATCCTTCTTTAGTATTTCCTTTTAAACCCACTCTTTTTCATCGGTTTAATTTTTTTCATCTTCTCACGTTTTCGTGGCATTATCTAGTAGAGAAGTCGCCAAGGTGATATCCACAGAATCCTTTGAGAGCACCACTCTCTGTAAGCAATTGGTGACCTCTTTCAAGAGGGCAACAACAATTGCTCGTTTTGTTTTTCAGAGGCCCGCTTTTCTTACAACGATTCCTCAAGTCTATCTAGCTTTTTTTATTGCTGGAGATATCAACCAGGTTCAGTTCCCTTTCTTTGTCTTGGATGTTTTTTTCAGCAGCTTGTTCTTTTACCTTGCTCTCCAAATAGTCTCAGTATTTTGAACGAGCCAACCTAGCCAAAGTCAACAATTCTTTGGGAATAGGAAACCATTTGGGTTTGCCTCCATATGTAATCAATTTGTCAATCATACACAGCTTCGCATTCAGGATTTTGTCTGACATGGAGGCTTTGAATGCGAATAGGTATTCCTGAATGCGAAGAAGTATTCCGTGAGCAAAAAAAAAAACCCTCTCTGCATCAGTGCAGCCATGCAATAATGTCAACATAGATTCTATAAGCTTCAACAAAATCATATACGGTTACCCATCAAAACTATCCACCATAGAGAAGACTTGATGCCAGTAATTGTAGATGCATGGTGGTATTGGTTCTACTGAGTTCTCGACTTGTAGCAATATCCACTCACTTCTAGCATCATCACAACTTACTCCTACTGGGATCTTTTGAGCAAGCACAACTATATCTGATAAAGTTCTAGCTCTTTACCTTTCCATGGGATCCAGGCACCTAAGCACTTTGAGAAGGCTATTAGAAGAGGTGGCATGCTTCTTGATCAAATGTTTGGCGGCTACCTTGAAATACCTTTGTGCCATTAGATGGGTTTCAAACTAACTGTTAGAAATTTTATTTGCAGGTTAGGGAGTTAAAGCCCCCCCCCCCTCCTCAAAAAAAAATATTTGTCCAACTCACAAAATGAATATAAACAAATGTTTGATGCATTTTTACAAAAAAAGTGTACCCCTCCCCCCTGATAAAATCCTGGATTCAACTCTGGTCAGGTTCCAATAGTCTTGCCAAGAAAGTAAGAAGAAAGTTTTTCAGCTTGGCATGAAGAGCATACACAAGGGCTTTGTTCTTCTGAAACACTGCTGTGAATTTTTGTAAAAAAATCAGATAATAAATGTAGGAGTTCAAGTTGTACAAGGACATTTTTTCTTTTTAGGTAGCTACAATCTTGAGGTACTTTGCTGACAAACCAACATTCTTTAAATATTTCTTCAATGGCACATAATGCTAAAAATATTCCAAGAGTGCCAACTGCTGATCAATTGCTTAGCAAACAGCAGGACCCAACATCAACCGCCTTGTTGGGACATGTTTGATGCAACTATTTTATGGGATGTATTTCTGTTTTCTGACATTCTCAGAAATCCTTGCTTTGTACAGGCCAATCAAGGGAAAAATTCCTCAAGATTATAACAAAGTTGGATAACTCCTAGCCAAATTCCTAGAACCCTTTCATGAATGTGTTGTACACAACATGGATGTTACACAATCCAATGTTCAAAGGCTTTTTTGAAGACTTTTTCTTTATGAATGTATTCATTTGCAACCAAACCTTTTTATTAACCTTAGGCCCCATTGCTAATTATCATAATTAGTCTTTCAAGAGGTAAATTCTTTCTCCCAATGCATGACATCAGATTTTTTATAATATCCTTACCAGTTGCATGCCCCATGAAATGCATCACCAGACGGTGGCACACAACTATATCTCTTAAAGAGAATCAAAGTTACTCTAATCTGTAGCTCTTTTTTCTTTAACTGTTTAAAGTTTCACATATTCAAGAACAAAGTGAGCTTCACCAATTCTTCACAAGACTCTGTTTACAGTGTGGGTGATGTGCATCAGTTATCAAGTGAGCTCTCTCCACACTCATTGACATCCCAGGTGTAGCTTACCAGGGAGCCTGGCTTCAAAGACATCAATGATTTTGTCACACAAAGCTGCAGACATACACGCTTGCAAGAACTTGAGGACCCAGATGATTTCTGCTTTGTATGCAGCATCTTTGTCACAGCACATCTTAGCAGTTTTAATTCCATTCCTAGCTGATGGCTCAGTTGATTGGGACTGTTCTCTAGCATATTCACACACTTGTGACTGTAACAAATTGAGATGGATCATAACCTGTTTCTTCTGCTTGTCTAACTAAGCATGCTGTTTCAAAGAGTAAAGCTCTTGCAACAGCTAAGGTCTTTCCTGTGTTTTTTCATTAATAAGAAAAACTCAATCACCAATGCCAGACCATTCACTTATCTTTCTGCCATTCATGCCTTCTTTAGTTAACCAGGAGCAACTAAATTTGCAGTTGCTCATTATCTTTCCTAAATACACTTGGAAGACCTGAAAGACAAGTAGGTCTAAACACAGCAGGAAAAACACTGAGTACAAGGTTTTTTGCCATCTGAATATTACACCCAAGGTACTCTTTTCTTCTCACTTAACTTGCTGTTGGTTTAATAGCTAACCTTTAAAGAGAGAGATTATATAGTTTGTGCTATTGGAATACAAGTGAATTGAAACAAATTCATACTGGTATGATTCATTTTATGAAGCTACAGGAAACTATCTATCACCACAACATAACCAATCCATCCCAACCCCCCTATACACCAATATTACCCTATCCTTGAATGGCATCACAAGGTGACCCATCTATCCCACCCACCATATAGGTCAATTATGTGAGGTTATCAGCTGCCTATGTTTAAAACAGTCTATAAATACTTTGGCCAAAAACAAAGTTCCTACTGTTTTTTGGCTTCTTCCTAAACTGCAATGGCGTAACCAAGAGCTCAGTACAACCAGATTTGTGAAAAAGCTATAGAATGGATTTTTGACTCTATTGTGAGGCAAAAACATTATTCCTAGCTTTTGTTTATTACAAGTGGACTAGTAAACACTTAAAGTGTCTTTTCAAATAAGATTTAGGGTGAACTTGGGTAATTCAGACCCCTTATCGAGTTTTTTCCAGCTTAATTTGGTCCCAAAATTTTCTGGAGTTGCTGGCACAATAAAAACTATTTGAAGTTGTTCTTGGTCATAGTAATAATATTCTTCAAATCTACAAAGTTCACAAGTTTTGTTGTTTCTGTGACTTACTGCACTTACAGCACCCATCTCAGAGGGGTTAGATTTACCCCTAGTCTGGGGTAAATCTGACATCCCCGGGCAGATCCTATGTATGCAAAAATAAAATTCTGTCATCTTAAGACATGATAGAGGATACCTCTATGTACAGAGAAACCACAAAAAACAAACTTTCGTTAATAGTTTGTATGTGCCACAGAGAAACACAGGTTTTCTGCTTACTATGGGGTAATTCCGACAGTGTCGGTCTTACCCGTACATAGAAGAAATCTCTGAGAATGGTATTTTTCAAATTTGTTTGCTAAATATGAAAAAGGTAACACCTTACTTCAAATAATAGAGAAAAATTGTAATTTCAATTAGTATAAGAGGTTTTTTTTAGTTGAAAAAAGTAATTTTTATTGAAAAAACAATTTCAATCAGAGGGAGTTGACAAAGCAAACTTTTGATCACTTGTGCTTCTTAGTGTGATTCTTGTACAGAGTGATGACATGCCAAATTTGGAACGATGACAGAGTGAAGGGACCAGTCCCGAAAGCTTTAATGGACCTGCAAAGATGTATTCTGCTTCAACTTTGTCAATGTCATCTTTTTTTGGCCAGTCATATGAATAGTCAGCTAGGCTCAGGCAGCCAAAATATTTTATACGAACCTGATTTTTTGCCAGGAAAATAAAGCACCCTTCCAATATGCCAGCCTTGTTGATCAAGTTTGGTATCGTTTGCTACAGCATAGTATTCATTTAGCTGTATGTTTAGCTTCTTTTTCTCCTCTTCTTCATTCTGACTATTAACAGTGTAACTTATGTCCATTTCAACAGTTGAGGAACCCAGAGAGATGTCAGAGTCTTCACTGGAAGGATAATATTTCTTTTTTTTAGACTTGGTTTGTTTGTCTTCTCTTTTACTTTCTCTGTTTTGTTCTTGAGCTTTTCTTTTTTCTCTTTCTCTTTTTGTTCAAGCACTCTCAAAGCCTCCATAGAAGTGATTATTTCAGCTTCCCGAGCAATTCTCTGCCGACCGGATGTCCCGGTATTGAGACATCAAGAGAGGGCGGCGTGCTGAGTCCAAGAGAAGCTCTTCAAAGGATTTTTATCCCGCATATGAATCTTTTTTGGACTCACCACACTGAAACAGTAATCTGATCAGTTGCAGTATTCACTGTGTTTGTCACTCTTGTTAAATTCTGACTCTCTGATTTCTTTTGTCTCAACATATTGTTTTAACTTGGCTGGATCAAACTTTGCCTTGTCATCACATTGCAGTTGATACGTGCTAGAATAGCAGAATCATAAATTCCTGTCGCTTGAAATGATTTTTTTAATCAGCAGAGGGGTAAGGTAAGTCTCCTAAATCTGAAATAAAATTCTCACGAGTCCTTGTTTTGGTAAGACGTCACCTGGATGTGCTCATCGCCAGTTCAAAAGCTTCTGCTCATAGGACGATTTCAGCCCTTTGAAATAACTCTGTCAAGCGGCTGCAGAATATGGGATGCATGGGCTGGTAACTCGAGGATAGTAATGTTCTTTTGTGAAGCGAGTTCCACAAGAGGTAAGGATAAATGGGAGCCATGGCCGTCAAGAATAAGAAGTGCTTTTCTTTCACCTGAGGCAGGAGAGCTTCTTTAATCCAGTTATAGAAGAGGTCCGCTGTCATCCATCCTTTCTTAGTAGCTGCAAAACATGCATCTGGATGTCTTTAACGGGTAGCCATGAACTCCATGTGTTTTCCCCCGAGAAAACTACCAGTGGTGGTAGTTTGTCACCTGATGCACTATATATAGGCGAGAACAGTTGTTTATCACGCCCATTCCCACCAGTTCAAACGCGTTGCTGGGGAACCTTTCGCGCCAGCGATTTTAAGGCTATCAGGATCGCGACAAAACGAAGTTTCGTCCAAGTTGTACCAGCATTCTGGTTTATCTAAGATGTCAAGCTCTTCTGCTGTTTTTTTTTGTAGCAGGTCATAAAATCATAGAATGATGAAAGGGTCTGCTTGTTGCACAGTCCTCAGGTTTTCAAGTCGCTCAGGCTTCTTAAGCGAGATGTTGCTTCTTTTTATAAACCAAAGCCACCAGTCTTCACCTGGCCGATTGTTTGCGAAACGAGTACTAATTTTGTTCACGCTGATATATTTTTGCACTTCGTCTAGGTATTGTTCTTTGGTAAGCCCCATAAGCCCACTTTTTTAATGACTTTCAGCGAATTTGCCATACTCTGCTCAACTTGAGGAGGCAGTTCCAGAGGTCTTCCGCAAGTAACAGCAGGCAAGTTGGAGAAATCTCTTTGCTTCTTTGTCTGATCAATTAATGTTGTCTTTGGTATGTTGTAAAGTATTGCAGCTTTATTTTAAGGACATTCGACATGATAGAACTTCGTCTTTGGCTTGTTGAAGCTGTTCAGCAGTATATCGTCCTCCTGTTTCGTTGTTGCTTTTTCGGTTGTATTTGCGCGGCATCTGGAAGGAATGCAGCTTTATAGTAAAAATAGTAAAGCGTAACAAAGCAAAGCAGGCACAAGAAGAAAAGAAGAAAAGCCTGTACAGCAGAAAGAAGAAGAAAAAGGAAAAAAAGGATGGGTATCTTTTGGAACCATCAAAAAGGATGGCCTGTTTTTACTTAGTCTCTCAATGGTTTCCTTTCCTTTAAAACATCTCTTTGGTAGGAATGTGTTATAACCTACAAGAAATAGATTCTTATATGGTTTTTATTTATATATGCTAGTCAAACCAGTATTCCGTTTTAATAAAGGTTGTTTTTAATCTCGAAATTGCGTCATGGCGTAGGGCTTCTAACAAGATTATAAAATTCATAGGAGAATTTTTTTAATGGCTACACCTGTGCACTGATAAGCAATTAAATCTTCTGTTAACTGAAAAACATGAGAATGGTTATATTTGCCTTGCTGAAGTGTGTAAAAAAAAACAGGTGTGTATACCGTCATATTAGAAAAGAAGAAGAAGAAAAAGGGAGGGCGACTTTTTGGGAATTTTAAAAACAAGAACTTTATATTTAGTCCCTTCAATGATGCTTCCTTTGTTCTAAAATATACCTGGCAGTGTAGGAACATAAAATACAAGAAAAAGACACTTATATTCCTCCTTTCTTTCATAAAAAAAAGTTATCCAGGGTATGCTTGTAGACTGCTACTTTTGGAGAAAAAATTTCGCCTTTTTGGGAGAAACAAAACACTGGCTAAACACTAAAATAAGAGGCAAATTAACAATTAACATTTGAAAAACAATATACATACATATATATATATATATATATATATATATATATATATGTATATATATATATATATATATATATATATATATATATATATATATATATATATATATATATATATATATATATATATATTATTATATATGTGTGTGTGTGTGTGTGTGTGTGTGTGTGTGTGTGTGTGTGTGTGTGTGTGTGTGTGTGTGTGTGTGTGTGTGTGTGTGTGTGTGTGTGTGTGTGTGTGTGTGTGGTGTGTGTGTGTGTGTGGTGTGTGTGTGTGTGTGTGTGTGGTGTGTGTGTGTGTGTGTGTGTGGTGTGTGTGTGTGTGTGTGTGTGTGGTGTGTGGTGTGTGTGTGTGTGTGTGTGTGTGTGTGTGTATTGTTAACATTATGAATAGTTGACAAATACACTGATATCTAGCTAGAATTGTAAAAAACTAGCCACATTGTATACACGGGGTAAATCTGGACCCGTGTCAGAATTTATCCTGCATGGGATAAGTCCGACATGTCGGATTTACCCCAAATTCGTGTTTTTCCGGGGTAATTCCGACGCCCCTTGTATCTTTTGACTGATTTGAGAACAAATAGTACTAAATTACAGTAATTACTTAAACTACCCTAGCCTATTCACTTATCAGCTATTTAGAATCGTTTAATTATCTCTCTATTCTTCCTCACTATCAATTAAAATTGCTACCTACCTCGTAGCCAACAAAAATGCCCTCCACAAAATTTCGAAATTCCTTTATGACAAAGCAATTGAAAATGGCAGAAATATTGAACGCTGTTGTCAATAACCCAAGCCCAAGAAAGGAGATGGTATATGGAACCACAGACATTTGTAATCATTGAGCCACATAAGACGGGTGTGTCAGAGTTACCCCTGGGTTGGACTTACCCAAGATCACCCTACCTGTGAATTATCTCCCTTTTCCCCATAAATAGACTTATAAGCTTCAATTCCCAGAGGATTTGAATTATCATTGCAAAGCTGTCAATAATTGGCTGCCAACGCAGTGTTGCCGATACAACATCGTCGGTGCTATATTTTCCGGTGTGTCCAAATTTGACACAAAAAAAGCCAAAAACAAAAAAAGGGTCATTTTTCCTACTAAGCAGGCAAGGTTGCCCGTCGCGGGAAGAGGGACGGTTGCCCGTCGCAAGAGCCGGTTTAACCACCGGAGGGACTTCCCTTAAATTGCGGGGGTTAGGTGAACGGGAATCGTCGCTTCCCCTGCTCTGTAAGATTTTCAGAAAAAACAGAAAAGCCCAAATCAAAATTTTTTTGACGACTATTTTTGCCAATTTTCTAATCCCGAATAAGCAAGCAGAAGAGGGGAGGTTACTTGTTGCAAGTGCCGTCGTACCTGCGGGGAGTGGAGTCTCCCTTAAATTGTGGGGAATAGGTAGCGAGGACCTACGCTTTTCCCTTGCTTATCGGTGCTTAACATGGCACAGACGTCTCTATACCTCAAACCAATCCTGAACTTTCTCCAGTCAAACAGAAAGTTGGATATAACGTTGCTGTCGAAAATAACATGCGACTTCTTTGATTTAGCAGCATTACGCAACGCTAAACTCACACTCCTTCAACTAGCATTCCCTGAAAGAGTAGCTACAGCCACAAGAAGCTGCACAAAAGACTCAGCAACATCAGAAATATTAGATTTGCTAGCTGAATGTGATAGGAATAATATCCCACTTCCAAACTTTCGTCATCACTCACCCATCTCAAGTTCCACAGGTCCCTGAGACCAACTTCTCTATCCTGCTAGGCGAAATTCGGGATCTGAAGAGCTCAGTGTCCGCGATAAAGCAGCATACGACGGGTGTTAAATTGACAACTTGCCCGGATGCTGGAGCTACAGCCCTAGCAAACAACAAGCCCCAACTTGTACTGTAATTATAGAAGACGCTCTGTCAATGGATCCCCTGACTAGACTAAAAACACTTAGTCAACTTCAGTCGAAAGATGGGCTTCAGGAGGTCAAGCAATTAAGAAACAATAAACTACAAGTTAAATTGAGCAATGTTGTAAAAGCAAAAGCTTTTTGTGTTGAAGCTCCTAGTGTCCTTTCAGCAAATTTGCATCAAATGCTAACTCAGGGAAGAAAAATCTTATGGTATAATAAGAGGACTTCCTATAGAAGTAGATGCTAGCAAAGTTACCAAACATAATCCAGGCCTCGTCAAGGAAGCTTTCCGTTTTGGACGAAGTAAAACAATCAGACTGACTTTCAAAAATAGACAGACCATGAGCTTTGTAATGTATAATGGAATCAAGCTTGGATACGACTTTTTCCGGGTAGATACGTACATGGAGGCCCCTCGAAGGTGTTTCAGATGCCAGAGCTTCGATCATCTCATTGAAAACTGCAAAAACAGTCCCAGATGCGCAAGATGTTCTGGGCCACACTCTAGTAACAAAGATGAACCGTGTAACAGAGACCTCAAATGCACTTCTTGCAATGGACCTCATGTCTGCTTCAGCCTAAGATGCCCTAAATTGAGAGAGATTCTGAGGAACAACAATAATCAATGAATAGATCTCTAAAAGTTTTTTAGCCTGAATATCAATGGTTGTTGCAAAAGAAAAAGACAAAGATGATCTCCTTCAAATTTACGACGTGCTATTTATCCGGGAACATAAGCTTTCTGGGATGAATATAAACTTCCTGAACAGATCCCGGCTGCACGATGTCTTTTTAGAGCCGGCAAGATCTATGGCAGGACGTCCGTCCAGAGGCTTGGCAATATACACTAGGAAGGAACTTTTGGCTAAGCCGACTATTAGAAGCAGTAGTCTGTCAAGCATCTCTGTTGAGGGAATTGAGTTCATCAACATATACATGCCTACTAAATACAACAGTACTGTCTCTCTGACAAAGTTCTCAAAAGCAGCAGATGCTCTAAGGAAACATTTGGAGTCTCTTGAGCTCCGTGGGTGTAAGTGGCTAATTGCCGGGAACCTCAACTGTGACCCATACAAGGACCATATTCTATATGCTATTTTTATGAATTGCCTCCCCACCACTTTTAAGATTTGGCCAAAGTCCCTGGATTTTACATACACCCATACTAGTGGTCATACCTCCAATATTGACCACGTACTTTCATGCACATCCATTTCTAGTCTTCCAGTTACAGTTTGCACAGACAATCCGATTAGTGACCATTCTGGATTTTCGTTTCAGATACAGCCAACACAGAGTACTATTTATGCTTGTTCCAGAAAATGGGTCTACAAGCAGAATTGGGAGAAATGCAATATTCCCCTTTACGTCACCACTGTTGCTTCGGTCCTAAGTTGCATCAAAGTTCCGTTTCATCTATTCTGCTCTGGCCCTTCCAATGTCTCAGCCACGGTTATTTTGACCCTTATTACCATCAAGTAACCCATGCTCAGAAACTTGCTGAAGCCAAAGCGGTTCCTACAAACGAGCCAAAATTGGGACAGAAAAACCAATGTGGTCTGAATCCACTTAACTCCAGTTGGCCAAAAGACAAGCAAAAACCTGGCTAAACATTTGGATTGCTTGTGGTAGACCGCTATGTGGGGCTGTATTCGAGCTGAAACGGAGCACAAAACGCAAATATAAAGCTGAAATGAAGAGGTACCGAATTATTGGGCAACAGTTCACTGGAATAAAAAATCATGGCAAAGGCTAATCAGACCAGACGATTCTCCATCTAGTACTTCTCTGACACTACATGATGGCACTCTTACTATACTTCAATGCATGAGATGTGAATCTTACTATACCCAATCAATATGAAACGGAAGTTTCCAGCTGGCTTGCATGTTTCTCAGGGCAGCATTACGTTGTTCCCTTTTCCCTTGAGAAGATCAAGTTAGCTGTCAGAAAAATAATTTCCAAAGCAAAAAATGGGATGAAGAGTGACGGTCTTTCAATAAAACACCTCAAGCACTTACCTGAATGCTTCTATTTCCATCTTCAGCTTATCTTCCAGATGTGCATCACCAGGGGTTTCATTCCGAACTCTTTTTAAAAGAGGTCATTTCATCTGTCGCCAAAAAAGGAAAAGATCCAAACAAATGCAAATCTTATAGACCCATAACTATCTCGTGCATCTTGAGCAAAGTTTTTGAAAATGTGATCATCTCTGAGCTTGATACTGGACACTTTGGAGACAATCAGCTTGGATTCCAGAAAGGTCGTGGCTGCCCAGAAGCTCACCGCCTTCTGGCTAGCGTACTTATGGGTTTGGAAAGAAAAAGTTGCCTCTGTATATGTGCAGCATTGATATATCGAAGGCGTTCGATAGCGTCAATCACATGCAAGCAATGAATGCTCTACTGCACAATGGAGTAAATTTGAGCATAGTGAGTGCTCTGAAATTTTGGTACAAAAATTTGACTGTGTTGGCCAAGTGGAAAGGTACAATTTATGATCCTGCAAAAATCAGAAGAGGTGTGAGGCAAGGCAGTGTTCTTAGTCCTTTTATTTTCAAATATGCAATCTCTAAGATCCTGGACTGTATCTTGCCCTCTCTCCTAATACATGGCACTGACCTATCTTACTTGGCAT